>SDWI01001952.1:0-67802 GCA_009193005.1 Lamellibrachia luymesi
CGAGGATTAAGAATCTTTGCGATGGCTTACCATGTGAAGTTACGGATAAGCCGTCGGGTCCAAGAAACGCTATATTTATGTTCTAAATACTTCGACAGGAAAATTACAAATTCCAATTTGGGACAGCGCAAAATCGGAATTCTATTATACATATTCCGATTTTGGGTTCCCGCCTTGGAATTCCGATTTTGCGCAGCGACCCGCCATCCAATTCCGATATCGGACATGTCCCATACCGGAATCGGACGGATTCCGATTCGGGACGTAACATGAGCTATATACACTCGTAACACTGACTCCGACCTCGCCGCCTGTGGGGCATGTCGCGAGCGGAGAATTTCCGTGACTTTAAACATGGCTTAGCACAAAGATTGATAAGTGGCATTTGTACAAAATATGAAATTAAATGTGTAGTTTTCTGTTTGCTTTGTACACGTGACAACATAATGATGTATATCGTCGCTGAAGAAAAAAATCGTTAACAATTGACACGACTACTCATTCTGCGTCCATATTGTTTATGGGCGATAACAAGGCGGTTGCTACCCTCTCCCAAGTATATTCTTTTGTGCCTCTCCGCACTCTCCGCTTCCGGTTGCTCCGCGGACGTCAACAAGAATACGCCGCTGGACACGTAGGGCTTATTCTACCTATTTCTTTAACTAATTTAAGCACCTTATTTATTTTTGTCATTTAATTTATTGCTTTTATCTGTTTTAGCTCATTTTAATGTATTTTACTTATATATGTACAACTAACTCTAGAGCCTTTGAGCAGGTGTTTCACGCGGATACATGGCATGTTATAAATGTTTAATAATAATAAATCTGGTAGGGCTCAAAATAGTGGATATCCAAAATGGTAAACTCTGTGCGAGTCAATGCCGATCATGGGCATGACTTTCATCCTCTCGCGCCGATTACATGATAAAGTTTTGAAATTTTAATACCAAAGGTGAAAATTGTGAGTTTTCAGCATTTCGATTTGTACTAAGTAATTTAATTGTGGAGTCGTAGTGAATACTAGGTAGGTTTGCATTTTCGCAAAATGAACTTGAAAAAGGACAAGCAAAACAAATTAATTGAGAAGGCATCTTTAATTATACATATAATCCATGCAGTCTCCAAAAGATCACATTGTAGTAAAGTTAACTGTGTACACCATTTGCCCAGTACATTTGTAAACACCACTGTCGTGCATAATTATTTGTGGCTAAAATAGGTAATTTATCAAAGTAAATATGTCAATTGAGGTCAAATAATCAGGTCACTGTAAAGTTAGTCTTATGGTCAACAATTACAGCCTCTATTGACATGATAGCACCACAATCCATACTTAACTAAAAATAAATAGATCATTAATTAACACACGTAATTCAGTAACACGTAAGGTCAATAATGGGTATTAAGGTTAATGTGTATATACACTCCTCCCTCAACTTACTGATCTCATGTCATACATGCTTACTTAATTACGGCATTTTTAACTTAAATAATTCAACGGTCATTGCAAGGTCATGTCAAGTTCACGCATTATTAGGTCTTAACCCTTTTTATTCCACCTCAATATCTTCATCAGTACGCATCATACCGTTTGCCCTTACATTCAGTGGCAGTTCAGCCTACAAACATCCAGATCACAAGAAATGGACTCTATTCCAAGTGTAAAAAATGACCCTTTTTATGACACTAAAAAAATTCGCAAATAATATAAATATTGAAAAAAATTTACTTTATACTTTATCACACCGAAGTGTTTAAATGATTTGAAAATGTTTGCGTCCGTCTCCATTTGACACGCATCCTGTCTAAAAAAAAGGACTGCGAACTATTGAGAAAACTCGGATAATAAGGTAAGACCAGAACTGGTCACAAGATCACGAAAATGCAGCAATACGTCAGATTACTTCAAAAATTGATGACGCCATAATTTTTGCGTATACCAGTGGTGCCATCTGACGACAGTAACTGTCAGTGGATAGGACGCTTCGTGGGCCGTGCGATTTAAACAAGAGGTGTACACCAATGTACACGATATTGCTGCATTATGGTGACAACTGCTGTATATCAGTGGTAACGTTGGTTGATTTTTCGATATCTTACTTCTAAAATAAGTCGTTTCAAACGTTTCAATTGACTCGCCACCGTCACCAGACGGCAGACGACATTTGACTGCCAGCTTTATTTATATCATTCTCCATTGCCATTGGCATTGCCATTGGCATTGCCATTGCCATTGGCGTGAGGCAGTTCTCGAATAAATAATTGCAATAAACGATAATTATGCAGTGTGACAGTGGCAGTGCTGCATACCTTATTGTATATACTGGTCGGTGTAGTTTTCGACCTACTTAATAGAATATGGCGTTTAAAAAAAAATTTTCAGAAACATTTTGTGTAAGAGATCGATATACCAAGTCAGCAACAACTACTTAATTTATTTAATGCAAACAAATGATTAAAACAGTTGTTTTGAGTGAAAAACTTACAAATATTGAACGTCTGAACCAAGTCGCGCGAGTCGAGGAAACCGGCGTAATTCAACCTATATTTATGGCAAGCCATACAGACAATCTTTTTTCATTTTACCACTTTGTTCCAATTATTTCAACTTTTTATAACACCACGATTGACATAGCACTTTATAAAACACATACACATATACTTGTATTGAATATATAACGTTAATGTAGTACATTTTTTCTCGTATATGTAACACATTTTAATTATTCTTACTTTTATGACAAGACTAGCTTGCCATACATCTATCACAAAAAGGTCTATTATTGTTACGTGGCCAAGAACGAGACACGCGTCAGCCGACGCTCAATAATAATGTCTGGTAAGCATGCAAACTTGGTTTTTATCAAGGTATGTATATCATAAACGTGTTCCATGTTATATTATATATCAAAATATATTTTGCTCAGACAAGATACATGTATCGTTATTGTCGTAAACAGACGAGATTTCAATGGGTTCAAAACTGGAGTGGCTTGAAAACTGCACCGGTAACTATACTACCTAGTCGATGTAGTTTTCAACCTACTTAAGGGTAGCCACTGGTCCTAAAGTAACAACGGGCCATATCTTGGTGACAACTCATCATATCTTCATAAAATTTGAGAATTATATTAGTTTGGTGAAAGTTGTTGAACATGTGAATTTTTTTGTCTATGGATGTATGCCCCCACGGGAAAAAATATTCAGAGTAAGTGATAGCAAATACCATCATGCAATTGCAATAAGTTGTTTGTTGGAATGTTACTTTGTGCAATAAGGTGATTTTGGGCTCTGACTTCAAGTATTTTATGACCACAATGAGTTGTGCCGTTCAGGTGACAATTTTTTTTTTAATTCCCTAATTGGTTGACCCTTGTTTACAAACCCTTAAAATAAAGCTGACATCCAAAATAGCTCATTGCGCCTGGAACATTCCACAGAATAACTGGTGAAAATTTCAATTCTCTATCTTGTATAGTTTTTCCAAAATAATTTTTTTCGACGTCACAAATGGTTTGAGAAAACGGCCAAATCAGAATGGGATAAGAAAAAACGTCATGCATCAAGCAGACTACTTGTCAAAATATACTCTAATCTTAATAATAAATCTATGCCAATGTCTAGTAATGAATAAAAACATTTTTTTAACAAGAAATCTTTATTAACGAAACATAACTAGTGTGTCAACCAACATGTCGACGACCGGTACTGGCATCCACTATCATGCACCAGGGTCGTACAGGCGACCCTCCTCCTCGGTCTTCTTGGCCTCTGCCTGCATCTTTAGCAGAGACCGCTGCTTCTTGCTGGTCTTCGTTTCCTGGTGCAGCAATGCACACAGCTGCATGATGTGCACCAGGAAGAAGCAGCTGTTGACTGATGCTCCATCAGATGTCGAAACAGCAGGCGGGACCGCGGCAGAGAGAGCAGTGTCAGTTTTCTCCGACTTGCTGACACTGACTGTAAATCAGTGAAGGCCTTCCTGTTGTCATCAGCTGAAACAATGAAACCATTCCTTATTAAAATCATAACTGTGTATAATTCACAAATGTGACTAGTAGTAGTACACTTTTAAAAATTATACTGGTAGTGTGTACTCTAACTATCATGAGATATGTGTCTACTATCATTAGTCATTACTAGCAAGCTGTCAGAAAGTTGATAAACACCTACCTCATTAGTAATCACCAGCCATAAAACTAGTAAACGTGAAATATAACTAATGCCTTTGCATGGTATATACAACCCATCTAAATGACTGCATTTCATGAATGTTTACAATTGGAAATTGGATGCACAAGTTTGACAGCCATCTGCCAGTTACCCGGAAGCACCTGTCACTGTTGACAACATTGTCTGATTTCATTTGAATGCTAAGGAAATACAAATTATTTTTACTACTAAAATCTGCCATATATATTTACCCACCTTTCTGGCTAGGTCTGTCTGCTCCTTTCTTGTATGTCCTCTTTCGAACTCCAAAGCCACGCGTATTCATAAACTTCACTGTTTTGCTAGACTCCATGTTTATAACAGAGAGGAGGCATCTGATTGGCTACCCTTAATAGAATATGCCATTTAAAAAAATCTGAAGAACCATTTTGTGCAAGAGATCGATATACCAAATCACTAACAGCTACTTCATCTATGCACTGCAAACAAACTATTAAAACAGTTGTTTTGAGTGAAAAACTTATGAATATTGAACGTCCCAACCATGTCGCGCTAGACGGAGAAACCGGCGGATTTCAACCTACCGGGGGGTATATTTATGGCAAGCTGCACAGACAATTTTTTTATTTTACCACTTTGTTCCAATTATTTAAACTTTTTATGATAATCAGGCTTGTCATAGCTCTTATAAAATACATACACATAATATACTTGCATTGAATATATAACGTTAATGTAGTAATTTTTTTTTTTTATATTTAACACATTTTAATTATTTCTACTTTTATGACAAGACTGGCTTGCCATACATCTAACACAAAAAGGCGATTATTGTCATATGGCTAAGAGTGAGACACGTGTCAGCAGACACTCAATAATAATGCCTGGTAGGCATGCAAAGTCGTTTTTTTATCAAGGTATGAATATCATAAAAGTGTTCCATGTTATATAATATATCTAAATATATGTTGCTCAGACAAGACTCCGTAATGTTATTGTCGTAAACAGAAGCTGTGACATCTCTAACGTGATATCAAACGAGATTTCAATGGGTTGAAAACTGGAGTGGCATAAAAACTGCAGTAACGGTAACTATATGGCATTGCCATTGATGATTGCCAATCGCCCAATTTTCAATCCCAATTTGATATCCTTGCATATTTGTATTGATTCGTAGTTCGCAGGGAGAAAATAGGTTTATATAAATATTATTACTAAACAATAACGTTAAATGTCCATGTTTATGTATGTTTATGCTTAATGCTATATGGTAATAGGTGTAATGAGTACTATGACACGTAGTGAAATCCTTGGCCTGGGAGTTCTTCTCTATATTGACACACCCAGTGGCCCATCACCATAAACCTTAAGTGAAAGACACACACTGGCATAGTAATTAATAAGTCTGATATTGATGGCAAGATGAGCCAAAATGTTTATTTTGTTGTTGTTTTCTTGCTTGAGGATAAATGTCATTCTAATTTCTAAACAATGTAATTGATACAATTGTATTCCCGTTCTTTTCTTGTGACCTGTACCAATACGGCATCATTCGTCATGATGGGAAACACGTCACTTGTTAAGGAAATATATTGATTCTTAATTTTTATATTGTACAGTCTTGAACGAAGTGGTTATAATAAATTCTTTCGCATGTATTACAGAGCCCCGTAAATAAAAAATCAACATCAAGGCCATTTGCATTTCTTGTTTCCCATTTTATTTCTTATGTTTAGTCATAGATTCCATATGACTAAAGTGTTATATAGAGAGTTCAAATGAGATGTTGCAAATTGACATTTTAATTTTTAATATGTTATTTGGAAAAATATGTATGCAAAATTAAGGAAAACTTCCATTATTATTAAAATCGGACCAAAATATTTGCACAGATTATCAGCATATAATTTGTTTGCCATTGTGTTGTTTGTAGCCATCTCATTTGTCATCTGTGTGGCTAACCGCTACAAACTGAACAAGAATTACATAAAATTGAAAGCGAAATCTGAAGCTCATCTTGATGATGTGGCTTTCAAAACTCGATGCAAGCAGGCAGAGGTAAGTTAGACAAATGTGGGATCCAGCTGAGCAGATAACCAAATGAAATGAAGGTGTTTAAAACTGGCAGAAATTGTTCAATGCTTTTATCCAGCAAGCTGGTTAGATACACCCTATATGTTTCTAGGACAAAGAAAAATATGAAATGTTAAAAATCTGTGCAAACCATTTGCACAAGGCATATATTAAATTATAAATAAAATAATTAAAAGCATGGTATTTATTGAAAGCAGAAAATGTTTTGAGAAAATATGTGCACCAATGCAGGTGTTGACAATTCTGCAATATGCTGCCAAAACCTATTTTAGTCAGGAAACCTTGTTATATCCATGGCAAGACAGACTAATGATTATATGTGACGCTCCATGTAATTTGTTAAATAATAAATTATCATAATAAACAACTGTAATATATGACATGTCTGTTGGAAATGGTTATTTACTTATCATGAATACTATCACAATGTCGTGTACATCAACTAGCTAGTGAAATGGATGAATTTGTTGAGGCTGATAAAAAGCAAAATGAATGATCTCATAGAGGCTGATAAAATATAAATATGTGTAAATCAACTGTTCATTAAGACAAACAGCATTTGTTGTGGTCAACTGCTCTATTACATTTGTACAGTATTAAATGGTCACAAATTGTTAGTTACTAGAAATGTGTTATTTTACTCATCAAATAATTTTTTTACCAGATTTACACTCGGTTAAATTGTGTGCTTTGGTCCATAAATAATCTGGTATGTTTATGGTTAAATTACACAGACCAATGCAGCGTAATATTATGGTACAAATGAGTTATATGATTACAGATTGCTGCAAATGCTGAGCAAGAAGACAATGTTGCTGAACAGAAGAGGCAATTGGGAAAGAAAGTTCTTTATGGACAGGTGATCCAGGTGAGTTTGTAAATCAGAGAAATTTATTTGTTTCATAATGTTGCAGTTATTATTTTATTAAATTCCTAGTACTGTTGATCACTTTCATTTAGTCAACTAACGAGAGGGAAATGCACTACTGGCTTGGTTACAAAATGCAGTTTATTTTAGGTATGGCAGAACTACTATATAGCATCTACTATATTAGTTAGAGGTCTTGGCATCAAAATGGTTATTTATGCATGAACGTATAGAATAAATAAAGATTTTGCTCACAACAAATTAAGCCAACGAAGTCAACAATATTGAAAAGAAGATGGAGATATTTGGGTTATGTCCTTAGACTGTCGCCAACCAGAAAACCATAGCAAGTATGGTACTGGAAACCATCTGGAAAAAGGAAAAGAAGACGCCCAAAAGAAATGTACAACGAACCATTGCAAGAAAGGCACAAACGCAAAAAATAGAGACACAGGATCTAGAAAGAATAGCTAAAAATAGAAATGGATGGCATTGAGTGTTTTCTGCCTTGTGTGCCTGATGGCATAGGAACTCAGGGAGTGAAGTAAAAAATAAAAAAATGTGCATATACGTATATACAAAATCATGTTATTTTTATAAAGGTGTTAATTGCAGGATAGTAATAAGAATCATGTAAATGTGGTGTGACTGTTTTGTATCTTTGATCACTATGGTGTGTGATAGCAGAGGGGTTAGAATGTCAAAAGTTCAGTTGAGAGGACTAGTGTTCGAATCACCTTGCTTCCTACCATATAAAAATCTAGGCAATTTCGCTCACTCTGTGTTGTCCCAGTTCCCTCACCTGTACAAATGAACATATGAGGGAATATAGATTTATAATATTAATTGCAGCATCGTGGGATTCTTCCCAAAGAAGTTGCTAGTGTTGGCATCAGCAGGGATGCTAGGGGGTGAAGTGTAACATGCTTTAAACGGTCCCAAGGACTGGTTACTAAGTTATTTAAGAACTAACTTTCCCTGTTCTCGAAGCTTTGTTGTTGGTTCGTGGTAGTAAACCCAGCTGAATGTTTGCTCTTGTTTCCAGCTGAAGCATGCGTTCACATGCAAGTACATCCATGTCAGTACAACACAGACCTCGCACACAGAGTCCAGCAACATTCAGGCAAGGGCTAACTTACCACATTCTTGTCATCAGTGACAATCCTAACTCATTCTACATTCCTGTTTGTACATTTTTTAATTGCTTAAAACTGCTTCCTCAACTGATTTAGCCTATCACAAATCTGGTTCATTGGTGTCCAAATATGTAGTGTGTGAATAGGTTATGTAACATCTGCAGTCGATTTAATAAAAAAATGCCTATTTTTTTTTTAAATCATTGAAAGAATTGACTTTAGTCATTAAATCTGGTAAGGATCAAAATAATAAATATCCAAAATGGTAAACACTGTGTGGGTCAATGCTGATCATGGGCGTGACCTCCATCCTCTTGCCGATCACATGACAAAGTTACCAAATTTCACCAATGAACAAAATCATGATTTATCAGCATTTTGATTTTCACTTCAGTAAATGCTTGAACAAGCACTAACTAATTTAATACTTTGTCTGATGATTTCACAAAAACTACATACAAAAGTTGCACAAACAAGTTAGCGTGTTGTAGTGGATACTAGGTAGGTTTGGTTTTTTAACTTAATTTGAAATGAGACAAAAAAATCAAATTGATTAAACAACTTTAGTTGTCTTTGTAGGGAAGAATTTACATATCTGCATTGTGTTACTAATTAATTAATGTGCAGTATTTGTTCAGTGAGCATATATTCTTGTACATAAGCGTCGGAAGATGTTTGATATGGGGGGGGCCAAGTAGGTTTCTGCGAGCATATTGGGAGGTCAACACTGGTTCCGTCGCCTATGTTGTACATCATCTGGTACTTTCCGGTATTTATTGTAATACAAGCAGTGTACGTAATCCTTATAACACATTAAACAGATCAACACTACACTTAGCTAAGGAGTGATTTGTTAACCACAGTTAGTTTATTCTCCTGTTATGTAGCAACTGTTATTGGGCAGAGCCTCAGGTGAAATGGATTCCTGAAGTAGCATCATGCAAGCATGGTGTTTGAGCCACTCAGCTGGGATTGCTAGCTCAAGCACCATACATGCAATCGCTTTGTGTGTGTAAGTGTGTATGTCTGATTATCCACGGTTGTCTGGCGACAGATAATACCCAATATAGGATGTACCGGTACATCTGATTTGTCAAACCTACTGTCAAACCATTACACAGTAACTGTCACTGGCTTGGACTATGAAATATTTATGACAGTTGTTTTAAATAATTCACTGTGTTGTCAGACTCGATGCTGCAACTTGGTTACAAACAACATAACACATTGCTAGACTGCCTAGCTAAAAACATGGATCAGTTAGTGCACCCAAAAATTCAAGTTTAACCCCACATATCTGATACAATTTACCTTGTGGACAATCTCATTCAAAGTTCTGGTTATTCTGGTCAGAATTTTGTCACATTGTTACATTGACCTTAATATTTGTTCTGGAGATCAATATACACACATGAGCAAATATATTCTCAATTGATGCCATTTTAACTTTAGTTACTGCTAGTACAAACACTGACACAGTAAACAAGGGCAAACTCACACAACGTTTATCATTCACAATTTTTAATATCAATGAATCTGATTCACAATGGACTAAATCAATTGAAGAAGGAGTTTTAAGGGTATTATTGGGTCAGTAGAATATTCATATATCCATTATCCATCTGTATGTGTTACGCTGTTAAATTACATGTATGCATTTTTTTTTCACACTAGGTGGCATTGCAAAAGAACAATGCAAGACATTCACAGTTTCGCATCATGCCTCGCTACAAGGTCAAATCGGAAGGAGATCTGGTATGTTACTTGAATAACACAGACACTGTCCAAATAAATCAGCTGGAAACATTAGATTATTGTCATATTGTAGCATCAAAGGTTTTACTCTGTCTGTTGTAGCTTCAATATTACATAGAGTGGTAATTTTTAAACAGTTTCTTTGCATGCTGTGAACAGCGTGCCACTGAATGGTCATTATAGACAATGTGCAACTGAATGGTTATTATAGACAGTATGTTACTATCTGGTCATTATAAGCATTGTACAACTGGGTAGTCCTTATATACAGGTATCCTACACCTTCTTGCGCAGGTACAAGTTGGGGACCAGGTGATTCTGGAGAGTGTTAAGAGTCCAGGACAGTATCTGCATGTCAGCAAGGGACTGTTTGGCAAACTGTCTGTCTACAGTCAAAGGTAACTGTCCCGATGAACTTTACAGTTACTTAGAGAGTGCTTACTAATTACAGCATCAACATTATTTGGGATCTGTGCCAATGGAGATGTTTGTTTCAGTTGTTTGCACACACTGTGGATAAACTATATGTAAAAACAATTCTCATAATGTTTCGATCCATGCTGTTCTGTTGTATGTCAGGAAGAATTTGTGATAATTAATGTGCTTTCGCTTGCATAAATTTACTAATATTTATAAAGGTTGTCACAAGGACAATGTACTTGGTTACTTCCTGTACGAAATCTATGACAAGTCTGCTACTCATAAAAGGGTTTGCATCCTCAATGTACATGTCAAGAAGCATAATCTCTTGTGTCTTATTATTGTCCTCAGAATTGACATAAAACTCCATCGGTTTCATCCACCCTATGCCTTTTCAACCGACAGACTACCCACACCATTCAACTCCATGGTTCTTCATAATGCCAGTCAGGATGTGAAGAAGGTTTCTCTTTTATTATTAAATTCATGTCACCTGTTGAATTGACTTGCATTTTGCATTTGGGTTACAAAGCGTAGATTTTTCCCGTGCCAAGTGGTGTTCAGCATTATATAGTAGATTGTTTGTTGACTGCAGCCATGAACTTAACATGTCGGTGAGACAGTCTGGATTCACAGTCTACCGGAAGTACAAACCAGAGAAACAAGATGAGAACATGTTAAAGGTAGGAACACATATATAACCAGATGTAGTTCAAATCCTCTTGCTGACATTTCAAAGTTTGGGCAATTTTGTTCATTCCACTTTGCCTCAATTCACTCGGCTGTATAAATGAATTCCTGTCTATAGACAATGGTTGATATATGTAAATGAGTGGTCTTCGGACAATAATTGTAGCATATCTGAATACTTTCCAGAGAAATTGAATTGGTGTTGGATGGAATGTGTCTGTCAAGGGTTGAAGTGTAAGCACTTTGAGTGGTTCTAAGTACTGCATACAGCGCTATACAAGAACTTACCCTGTTTTATTCTAGGCTGGGGTCCCACTGCGTCTCTTCCACAAGGAGATAGAAGCTAACCTGTGTGCAGAAGGACTGTTTGATGATGAAGTCACAGAAGATGGTATTATCTCTTCTTTACTTAGGATATCGTGTAACATTTCTTTTAGTGTTGGGATAAACATGTTTATGGCTGGAATTACTAACCAGTTAGAAACTGCCAAATCCTTTTGTTTAGGTGTGCTGCTGAGCTTGGATTTCCGTAGGATTTTAGCACATTGGAGTGTCGTTATTGTATTGTGTTGTATATATTTTACAGTGAGGAAATCGTTTTATTTGGTTACATAAAATGGTGTAGATTTGGGGGGGAAAATGCTTATTTTGCAAAAGTAGTTCAGCTTTGTTGACTGAGTCAACGTACTGTATGGCATAAAACACCATATTATGATATATTATATTTGATTAATTTTTATTAAAAGTCCCATAATTACTTTACAATATGGTATAATGTTTGCCTGCGGAATCAGAATATTTAATGGTGTACTGTGATTCGATACGAATGTAAGATGTACATTATTCCATCTTTCTAATTCACATTATGTGCTTTCCACATCAGTACATTTCCGAGTGCGGCAAATAGATGAAAGTAAGGCCCGTCATCTCTTACCTTCTTCGTCGGCCATTGTCTACTGGCAGGTGGACTTTGAAAGTGGACCCGTCAGTGGTAAGTCTCGGCTATGTCTTCAGGTTACGTTTTGGGTACTACCCCCTATATACATGCCCACAGCACGTCTGTCACAAACTCCCAACAAAAAGACAACATCACGGTAAAATGTTTCTGCTCTGGCAATATGTAGTATTCATTAATCCCGATGTTGGTGCACATGATTTAAAAAAATGTCAGTGTCTTTATTTCAAATTTGAGAAATACCAAATTCATGTACAGCTGTTTCTAAATAATGAAACGTGTGCACAAAAGATGTAACTTGTGCGACTACATTTAATAAGATTTGTTTCAATAGATTTGACAGGCTAATCGTTGCCACAAATATATCATTCAATAAATGGCCTTATGTAGTAATGAACTCATGCAGTTATGTATGTATAATGATTTCTTCATGCACATGTAATACAAAATTAATGGTGTTTGGGGTATCCAACATGGGGTGATGTTTATACAGAAATGATGCACTGTTACGCTATAAGTACAAACATCCTAGGAGGTAATAGAAGACTTTCAGGAGTTTGTGTCATCATCCTCAGGTGCTGTGGTGAGATGGGAGCAGCAGTGTCGCTTCAAACACCTGACGACACGACAGTACCTCTCTGTCAACTCTGAGAAGAAAGTCAGTCTCACGTCCGACTATGATGACCCAAAGACAGTCTTCAGACTTCACCCGGTCATTAAGGTAACATTGAAACCCAGCTGCAATACATGTTGCAAACCCCAATGTGGCAAATATGTAGTTATATAAAGTAAACCTCAATGTGGCAAATATGTAGTTATATAAAGTAAACTCCAATGTGGCAAATATGTAGTTATATAAAGTAAACCCCAATGTGGCAAATATGTAGTTATATAAAGTAAACCCCAATGTGGCAAATATGTAGTTATATAAAGTAAACCCCAATGTGGCAAATATGTAGTTATATAAAGTAAACCTCAATGTGGCAAATATGTAGTTATATAAAGTAAACCCCAATGTGGCAAATATGTAGTTATATAAAGTAAACCCCAATGTGGCAAATATGTAGTTATATAAAGTAAACCCCAATGTGGCAAATATGTAGTTATATAAAGTAAACCTCAATGTGGCAAATATGTAGTTATATAAAGTAAACCCCAATGTGGCAAATATGTAGTTATATAAAGTAAACCCCAATGTGGCAAATATGTAGTTATATAAAGTAAACCCCAATGTGGCAAATATGTAGTTATATAAAGTAAACCTCAATGTGGCAAATATGTAGTTATATAAAGTAAACCTCAATGTGGCACATATGTAGTTATATAAAGTAAACTCCAATGTGGCAAACATGTAGTTAAATAAAATAAACTGCAATGTGGCAAAATCTAAATTATGTAAAGATTACCGCAATGTGGCAATTATATTATTTTTAAAACCATTGTTAACTTATAAACCAGTAGTATTAAGATTTGTAAAGATGTTTTGTTGATGCTATTTTGTTTAAGTGGACTTGCTGATGTTTGGAATTTAGTCATTATTATACCAAAATTGCTAAATAATTAATCAAATATAATATATAAAATAATATATATAGTCATAATGAGCATGACCATTACTCTATGGTAGTAGTAGCATTACAGCATTCACAATTGTCCTTACAATGTAATCAATATGTGTGTACACAAACCCAGTATTTTGTGGGACTTCTTTTATTTACATCTTTGTTACAGATCTTAAAACAAATATATCAGATGTGAAACCAATGCAGAGATTTCAAAAGTGGCACTGAGTGAGAGAAACAAAGAGGCCAAATTACTACTCTTGTCAAACAATTTTGCACACATTTTGTGATATCCTTAAGAGCAATATTGTGAACAAAGGAATTGCAATAGTCAATTCTACTGCTGTTTTCAGGAGAGGGACAAGATCGAGTTCCAGACATACTGTCGCATTGAACACGTTGTAACAGGGAGCTGGTTGCATGCCT
Organism: Lamellibrachia luymesi; assembly: GCA_009193005.1. Classification (NCBI taxonomy): domain Eukaryota; kingdom Metazoa; phylum Annelida; class Polychaeta; order Sabellida; family Siboglinidae; genus Lamellibrachia; species Lamellibrachia luymesi. The sequence goes on from SDWI01001952.1 coordinate 14,082, forward strand.
TGCCAGGTAAGGCAAAGACAGAACATGTCATATTTACTTATAATTGGCACTTCTTAGAGATCCCTCCTCAATTCAATTTATTTGCTCATCTCATTTCAGATAATAAAGGCATACACTCTTCCATTAAACCGACTGCACATATTACTTGACTATTCACACACTACAGATTTGAACATCAACTAACCTGATTCACGATGCATGGGCTCAATCAGTTGAAAAGGGACTTTTAGAAGACAAAGGAATTCATTATTTCTAGCTCTGTATTAAATTGTATATGATAACACTGCACCAATAGCATTTTTGTTGTTCTTTGTAATCATAACAAAATGTTATAATTTCATAGAATAGCATTTGCATAAAGGAATTGGATGAGATTTTTCTGGTTTTTCCCGGATTTCCGGTTTTTCCAGGGCCAAAAATAACATTTATATGATTTGTGTGAATCCGGTTTAAAAATCTGGGGGTATAGGGTGATCATATTTTTCGTTTGCGGTTCGTGTTTTTGCTTGAGAACTCTACCCATGTGTTACTTCCCATTGACGTCAACAAACATTTCTCCAACCATTTTCAATACGATCACTGTGATTGGATGAATATGCAGTGTGTTGGCCCTCTCCACCAATGGGATCATTTGAAAAAAACAAAACTTGCATCTGTGCATCTTGCCAATGGCCACCAAATGAACAGGAAAGGTATAAATCGCTTCAGTTGATAATCCAGTTCATTTATGCCCTATTGAAAGCCATCGACTCGTACAACCACACAAATGGCTAATAAAATATAATCATCTGATCAGTTTCATGAATATTTTCTTGCCCATCTATTAATTTGGTAAGAAATCGATTTTAAAAATAGGTTATTTTTCACTATCCTTGTATTAAAATTTTAATTAGGACCTACATCGACTCTTCCAAATTTTTTCTCAATTCATGATGACACATCAAATTCAGAGTCTAATTTATATCTGAAGTTGTTTTCATATGTGTCCCACCCATTAATTCATTAAGAGGGTAATGCTAGAAGTAAAATTTTTAGCTTTTTCACAAATGTTTAGTGGGCGATAATATGCGCTAAAGCTAATATGTGCTAATTTTACATCTCGTATCTTGATTGGAGGGGGTGGTGAGAGGATGAGGTTATATTATATATTATCATTCACACCAAATTAGAATATTACTTTAGTGGGAATAGGCTAATTTAAGAAAAAATCGATCTGACAAAATATTTTCAATTAAAGCTAGGATCTACATAAGAAGACTTAAAGCGATTCTTTGTGAGGTAACATGCATTTGAGATGTGCTGTATCAAAACGTGATCAGTTCCCATAAGTACATTCTCTGCCTCTTATTTCTTGCATTTTATGCATAATTTGGGTGTTATATGGGCAAAAAAAGCCGACAAATAATTGTGTTTACATGAAGCATTTTGAGCTTGCTGCCATGTGGATGATTAATTATGCAGCCCGAGTATAACTATGCACGCATGCTCAGTGAAGCACACAGGGAATGCTGACGTCACACACAGTCAACATGTCAGGCTCCGAGGTGAGTTTATTCAAGCAATGGCTTTTTAAATCAGCAATTCGTAGACATATGTGTATTGACAGCTACTTTTATCAATGCAGGAAGCTTATGCATTGTTTATTTATCTTGCTTTCTAATGCGGTTCGCTGGGCAACTTTTCGATTAAGTATAATTATAACGTCCGCCGCGTCTACCGTCTGCTCGCGCGGCGGCGGCNTATAATAGATGAATAAAATGTTGAGTTTCTCATTTATTTGGTTATGTTACAAGATTTAAAAAAAAAATTGTAAATGTGAAAAAAATAGCCACAAAATGCCAAATTATATCGTTTTAAGAAAATCCCCGAAGAAATATATGACACACATAAGTATGACAGTGTCACTGATAACTTTTTTAACATAAACAAATTATATGTCTGCTACACCACCATGCAAACGTTAGGAAAATGTTGAATGACAACCTAAAGTGGCAGTGTATTTTTGACACAAACCCTTCACCAATCGTAATTCACATTGGCGTTATGTGGCCTACATGTAAGACACGTTCGTACGCCAAATTGCAGCTTAGTAAGTGTGCTGTAGTGTTTCTAAAAAGTAAAATTAGGTAACATTTCCTGGTTGTTAGTGATAATAGAAATGTTATTAGATATGCTTATCATGCTTGAAATGTGACGTTTTTCTCTGGCATTTTACGTATTGTTGACAAAACATAACGGCCATTTCTAATATTGACATGTCCCCTTAATTTTGTCTCCACAAAACCTTGAACTTGCATTTGCATCATGTTGTCATCTATCAAGATCGAATTATGCCAGCCAAGTGTCAGGGCACATGTTCAGTTGTTTACTCGTGCACAAGATCATTTGACTGGCCCGTTATCCGGCGGGGTCACCAAGTCACAGCAACTGGCAAGTTATGTTACGGTGTCAATGGCAGAATATACTTACTTAGCCACAGATTAACAAGTTAATTTAGGTAGGCACTGTACTGCAATGTACTGGAATCACACTAACCAGACGATATGTTCCATGTTCACGACAAACAAATTTACACTGGTTCTAAGTGCGCGTTGACTTGAAAGACACGCGGTCATTACTATGGAAACATCAGCATTTCCAAAAAGTCGGATTTCCCAAAGGACTGGTTTTTTAAAGGATGAATTGGCAAAATACGATGTTAGTGCCGGGTGATTATTTGTGATATCGATGTTAATTTCAATATTCCCTAGCATTTTATAAGGAAAAAATCAAAAAATCAACTGACATGTTAGCCACCCCAACTACCTTAAGAGGAGATCAAATTGAAGTTTTTAAGGTATTGAGTGGGTATGAAAATATTGATAGAAATATATGTTTTTCTCACTCAAAAAAGATAGCAGAACTAGAGGATATGAGGTAACATTAGTTAAGGATCAGTGTAGATTAGATATCAGGAAGTATACGTTCTCACAGAGGACAATAAATGAATGGAACAAATTATCTGCAGATTGTTGCTGGCAGCGTGAATATGTTTAAAAACAAGGTTGACACATATCTAAGGGGGGCGGATTACACATAGATGTAAAATGTTGGAGCCAATGGCTTCCTTGTCCACATGCCATCTGGGCCTTTGCCTTGGATAGCAGTCTTGTTAAATCTACTTAAGACATCATAATTATAGTACAACATCAAGTGCTTCCAACCAGACGGAGGGGGGGGGGAGGAGTAGTGGCTTCTTTATGGGAAAACACAGTGAAAACTCTGTGAAAGCATGAAAATAATGTAATGGTGATAACTGCTGCTCTTGGTTTGTTGCTCCATGGATGGGTGTAAGCTAGTTGGGTATAATTGGTAATAGTGTTCAAATACACCAGTTGACAGTCTCTTGAACTAGCCAGTGTTGTACATATGGAACAAATATTATGTCTTCTATTGAGTAATTTATTATCAACAGTACTACTAATATGATCTGAAATGTATTATGGTTTAACACGAAACAAATTATTAGATATTCACGTCATTCAAAGAAACTGCAGATTCAGTGCACTGTTTTTTCTTCAGATGTACAAGATTGCAAACGAGATTCAGCTGGAGTACTGTTATACTTATAATTTAACATTCAGGTGAGTTATTTCTGTAGCTAATTGTGATTGTGACGTAGCTCATATGCAGAGTTATGTTTGTATACTGTGATAAGCAACATGCATTATTACTAAGATTGTGACATTTTATGTGTTAGAGCAGGTAATAAGTTGGGTCTGGATGATACTTGGCTGATAGTTATATATAGGCATGTAACAGGTTGCATCTATTGTGGCTTCAGTGGTATTATGTCGTATCAAAGTGGTTTGAGCAGTCCCAAGGACTAGATACCACGATGTATATAAGAATGTACCTTTTTATAAGGTACTGTGGTAATAGTGGTGTTATTTCGCATCAAGCTAATGTGGTTATAGCGATATTCTTTTTACATTTTAATAATAATGTTTTATTTCAGGCAAAAGCCCATATATATATATATATATACATACAATACAAGTAAAAAAAATATAAACACATGTTTAGCATTAAAAGTACATGTAGTAAAAATATATAAATATACACACATGTCATGTGTGTATATTTCATATACTCTCTGGGGCCAGCTGTGACACCCTGAGAACTGGATGTGAGACTTGGATATTTCACATGACCGGACTGCGGTCCTGGGCCAGCTACTAACCCTAACCCTAACCACAGTCACATGACCAGAGAATCCTGGGGTCTGCATCCCTCTGGGTGTCCAGCCAGCCCAAAAAGAGGTGTTTAGACCAAATGCCCCAAAATATAAGGACTGAATGGTTGTTAATCAACAACCAATCTGTTGCAGTATAATAAAAGACAATTATCACTCATAATGTTGACCTGTGAGGTAATTATAGTTGGTTCTGTCAACATACTGAAATACATAGTAGTTTCTCACACACAAAAAAAATAAATAAAAATTATATATATATGTAAAGTGGACAGTTATAATTGTATACACACAGTTAGTGCCAAAATTCTATGACTTAATATACATACATACATACATACTGTTGACAAAGCGGCTTGTCTTGGCTGCGACTATGTCAATACGTTATACAGTACAAAACTAATAAATGCATATGTATAGTGCCATATGTATAGTGCAATATGTATAGTGCCATATGTCCTAAGAACATTATCACACATCCATGTTGCATGTACCATTATTGTTCTCACACATTAAAATACTTAACAGTACTAGTCGTGTACTACATTATTGCATCATAGTTGTCACAAATATGTAACTACAGTGTCCATATACGTGTGCAGTGTGCAGTGTGCAGCAATATATATATATATATANAAAGATACCCCTTTGTGAAATGGATATGTCTTGGAACTTTTTGACTGAAGTGTGAAATACCTTTGATGAATATGCAACTGTGTGTCGCCTATACTCAAATCTGTTAGAGGGTGAAAAGTGTTAGACCGACTTGTGAATTCTCCACATCTTAAAAAATCCAAAAATGCTGTCTATTGGACTAAGTTTTCATATGCCTAAGAAACCTGATCTTAGAACATTACACATCTTACTATAAAATATCTGCTGTAATAGGTAGCAAGGGTTGAACAACATTATCCTGCGATTTCTTTACTGCTCTTAGAATAGTTTGCAAGTGACGGAATGGCTGGCCATTTACAAAGCTGCATGGATCCTGAAAAAAAAACCTAGTGCCTGCTAGATATGTCTTATGGTAGAATACCTTAACTGTAAGAAACTAAAACAGTGTGCTACAAAGTAGATGAGAATTTCTTGTGATACCGTTGGGTGTTTAGGATTCATGCTTCCACTTGGAGACATATCTGAAAATCTTCTCAATGCTCTAAAATCTGCTTCATATACTGTCCAATAGACTTGTTTATTGACATGTTCCATAGCTGCTCAACTACGCTACCTAATATCACATCACATCCGAGGGCATGGACACTGGCAGGGTTTGAGTGCTGCTCCGGGTGCGAGCTTTCTGCATTTGCTGGCCTGTAACTGAGATAATGCATCAGCAATGTTAAACACCTTTTTAACCTCATAATGTGTTGAACTTAAAATATACCCTTATTAATGATATGGACAGTAACTTCATTATCACAGTAGAAGAGAATTTTCTTGCCCTTCCACTCCGATCCCCATAGTATAGCTGACACTACAATAGGGTACAGCTCCATAAAAAACAATATCTTTGAACATCAACTCTGGAGGCCATCTGCCCATAAAGAAACCACCAGATCCAACCGTGGCAGCAGCATCTGTATACAGTGTAAAGTTAACTGCTTCAATCATTTCTTGATCTAGAAAGAGGGCCACCCCATTCCACTCAGTGAGAAATCTATGCCACATAGCTATATCTAGTATATGTTCTTTGTTGAGTCTCATGTGGTGATGTAATTGTTTCACACAGGCTGACAAAGATAAGAGATAAGCTACAAAGCTTAGACCCTGTGGAATTACACTGGAAGCAAACATTTTGACGACCCAATAAACTCAACAGCTCCCTCTTTGAAAAACTGTACTTATTTTTGAACATATCCAGTATAGTAATTATCCTGCAAAGTTTGTCATCAGGCAACCTGGCTTCCATTCTGTGAGTGTCTAGGAATATCCCAAAATACTGCAACTGTACAGTAGGTCCCACAGTCTCATTTGGGGCTATTGGGATACAACCCTAATAAATACCAAGATAAGCAGAGCCACTGTTCTATCTAACTATCTGACTATGAAAATATACCAATAAAATGCAGAATTTACATGTATTCATGTTTGTAAATCAAAGTTCACCCTTCACCAGACACTAAATATTCAAAATGAGTGACATAAATCATTATTTATGTAATTTATCACTGCACGGGTGGCGCCATCTAGCGGCATATTGCTACGTTCATACTCGAAATACAGTTGGCCACATTTCGACCAAAAAGTGCTGTAAATACACATGTTAATGCCAGCATATGCATGAAATTATTATTTGTAGTTATAGTTAATGCATCACTTATATGGAAGAATGGCTAAACTATGTAATAAGTTAATAGTTCGGCCAAAACATTGCTCGGGATTGAGCCGGCAAAGGAAGTCGCCATGCTGCCTTGCAGGCTGTTTTTGACCAATCGGGTGGCGTTTTACAATCATAGCCTCTAACCAGATGTTTTGACTGACAGAAAATTTAATGCTCTTTCAAAAAATACCTGGATTGGTCATGGTATTTTCATTATTTCTGTTAAAAAATAAAAAAGCTGTTTCGTTTACAATGTTAGAGAAAACGGTGTACTGCCTTACACCAATGGAAAGATCTCAATCTCCTCTTTCCTGTGATGTAGGTCAAAGCATTGTTCTAATTATAGAAAATCTCGGGGGCCACGCGAAAAACTACTGACCGTGTTTTTCTGCTGTGACGGCAAGCTCTTCCCGTGGCGAAATGCATTCACAATACTGTGGTTGATCGTTGTTTTTCTTGTGTTTCCAAGCAAACATGCACACAAAATAGTGCTCAAATGTAAGATAAGAAGTCAATCAACAAGTACACGCAAATTTTATTTTATTTCATGAGAAAACACGGAACTTCGTCAGAAGTTACAATGACTTGAAAATGCACAATTTTCCATGATTTGACTGCTGAGATAGGGCGTTACATAGGCTGCCGGTACCTAATAATATGGCCAAGGTATTTACATTTCTCAGTGTGAGGTAACAACAGGGTGAATATTTTTCTTGTCCTGAGGTTTGTTATCAATAACCATACAATAAGATTTGTTGGCATTGTAAGTTATATCAAATATATTGCCGTACTTGGCACAATATAGGTGAAAAAATACAAAGATCATCGGCATACATCATATGGTTCATTATGGTGCCTGCATAAAGACAACCAATTTATAGTTTGTTAAGATTTACACTTAAGTCATCCATGTACATGTTAATAAGATGGGGGAAAAGGATTCCACCTTGTTTAACACCGTTTGAAATGATACAAAAATCCAGAGAAGCTACAACACCATCTGACAGTGAATTTCTGAGTGCTGTACCAGTAACAGAGAATGCACACAATAAAAGGACAGCCTCAGTCAATTCAGTGAACAGTTTACTATGATTGACTTTGTCAAAGGCCTTAGAGGCATTCAACATAGTGATATACATAGATGAGCCATTTGTTATACAGTGTTGAAAGAGTTCTTTTAATAAAATTATGAGCATTTCAGTTGAGTGATGCTTTTTAAATCCAAATTGGTTTAACACATGTAGTCGTACAAGGGACCGGTCCAGCCAAGAACAGTGTGCTTAGAAGACATGTTGCTGGCCTTAGTAGAGATTGCTTTGGCAACATCCTTGAGTGATTTTATAATACTGTAAACATTGCATAGCAAAGTGATATGTTTCATCATTACAATTAGGGTTAGTACAGCATAAAACCTCATGAGGTACATCAATAGCAGATAAAAGCAAACCAGTTTGTGTATGATAGTGATGTAGATCCTGGGAGGAGGGCAGCACAGATTAAATAAAATGTTGATTGTCATTTACTTAGGTCAGCATGATGGTGTCAGTTTATATAATGTATTGTGTATACTTCATAAGTTCATACCATCTTCATATAAAGATTATTTGCCAATTTTTATTTTATTTCTTTAAAGGGAATTCACAACTAGCACAAGTGGTATGATTTTGGATACAAACCTGTATATCATATACACTGGAAAACTGGAAGACTGGATTGAGAAAATACAGAGTAGTTTCAAGATTGCGATACAGAATGGCTTGTTTGGTAACTACTCGGTGGATGTGGATTCACTGACTGTCACAAGTAAGTACATATTCTACTAACATAACTTTATCTGGATAATTACTCAGCAAAGTCATACTAGTATGTTTTGTTGAGGGTTTGTTTCAGTGTTCTTCTGTAGAGTTAGTGAACCCAAAACATGCTACCCTTCACCCCCACCACCTGTTTATTCCAGCACCAACTTTACTTCTCTGGGAAGCATTCAGCCACACTGTTATTACTGTGCAAAGACTTCGTTCACATCCACCACTGTCTATAGCCAGGTACTCATTTATAAAGTGAACTGAAGCAGTGTGAAGTGAATGAAATTACCCAAGCTTTGAAATGTCAACAAGTGGATTTGAGAATCCAATGTGCTAACCATTATGCTACCTTGCCCTGTATGCATGCATGAGTGAGCGTGCATGCATGTCTTTTTAGGAGTGTATATTTGTGAGTGTGTGGGTCTTATAATGCAAAGAAACAAATGACTGATGGACTAAACATTTATGTAGAATAACAACGTATGTCCAGTGTATAGTGAATTAGGCCTTTGACCCACTGTACAACCTCAGTGATCGTTAACCGCAGTACCATATACCAGTTGTGTCATTACAAACCATAGACAAATGGCAACCCATATCTAAACATAACGTTCCGTCCATAATGTTTGTATCAATTTACCGCTTATTGGTAAAAGCAGACCTCCATCGGTCACCTCTATTGCCATGAAACGAGCCATTTACACTGCATGGCTTAAGAAAACGTATCTTCCATTTACACTGCCTGGCTTAATAAAACTTATCTTCCATTTACACTGCCTGGCTTAACAAAACTCATCTTCCATTTACACTGCCTGGCTTAACAAAACTCATCTTCCATTTACACTGCCTGACTTAAACCTTATCTTCCATTTACACTGCCTGGCTTAACAAAACTTATCTTCCATTTACACTGCCTGGCTTAACAAAACTCATCTTCCATTTACACTGCCTGACTTAACAAAACTTATCTTCCATTTACACTGCCTGGTTTAACAAAATTTATCTTCCATTTACAGTGCCTGTCTTAACAAACTTATCTTCCATTTACATTGCCTGGCTTAACAAAACTTATGTTCCATTTACACTGCCTGACTTAACAAAACTTTTCTTCCATTTACACTGCCTATATTCCATTGGTAATAATCATTTAGATGGTTCAGTTATGGCCATTACAAGATATGATTATGATCGTTATAAAATAATTACAATTATAATTACAATTTAAATATCACATAGTCGATTACAACCATAATGGCACCTCAACCTGCTAACAGTAACAGCTGGAGATTCTACATAGCCAAGTGTATTTATATATAAGAGAATTTGCACCAGCAGGTGGAAGCGTGTGCATCAACCACCCATGCCAGAATGGAGGGACTTGTACCAGTAGATTAGACTCCTCTGACTACAGTTGCACCTGTACCTGTTCACTGTGAGACTGGTAAGTTTGTGACTTTTATTACATAGAAATATATATAAGTANTATATATATATGCTTTAGCCAATATGATACTGCACCAAATTTGATACTGTGTTCACCTCAAGATTTGTCCTCCAAGCAATGCAATACTAATAATTGTTTTTGGTAAAATTACATATCGTGATACAAAAATTTTACGATGTGTACTGCATCGTGGCATAGTGTATCATTGCAGCCCTAATTCTGTAGTTCATTTGCAGTAGCAGTACCACAGAATGATTTATGAAGTAGATTAATGATCAGTTTACACAGTTCTTGTATAATCATTGCATGTATTATGGCAGTAGCTCAGAGGTTAGAGGACCGCGGTTCAACTCTACCTGTTGTCATTTTGAAACTTGGGCAATTTCATTCACCCCACTTAGCCTATGTCTTTCGGATGTGACTCTAGAAGGCGTTTATCACTTCTAATGGGTGTCTAGGGGAAGTAAAAGTTCCCACGGAGAAGGTAAATGTGTAACCTGTAGTAGACTCACTAACTCTAGAGAACGACACACTGAAAAAACCTGAGTTTATAAGATGCACAGAGGGGAAAGAATCTTAACTGGAAGGTAAGAGATGATGTATCAGAGATAAATCATTCTTTCATGTTTTTGATGAAAAATGGGCAGATTTGTTGGTTTATATGTCTACTGCCACTGTTGCCACTGTGGTTACATCTGGGTGAACTGTTGGTGTGATGTGGCAACATTCTGACAGTTGCAATTACATCTTGTATGTTGCAGCTGAATCCAGATGTCTGCCGGCATGTCGCAATGAAGAGAACTGCCCCAACACAGCTCCTTGTGTTTGCATCCCTGGCTACACTGGACTCAAGTGTGAAACAGGTGAAGTGTTTAAATTTAGTGATAAAAAATGTTCAAATGATGTTTATGGTGGAATTGATCGATGATCTTGTTAAAATGTGTAGTCAGTGAAGTTTGTGGAATGAGTTTGTTGGTGTGTTCACAGAGATGGATGAGTGTGCAAGTTCACCGTGTCAGAATGGCGGCACCTGCACTGACCTGTTCAACAGTTACACCTGCCACTGTCTGCTTGATCTCTACACAGGTGTCCACTGTGAGACAGGTACTCTTTCCGTTTCATCTGTTGCATTGACGTTAAATGTTGCAGTTTATAATAATAATAATGCCAGTTCTTGGTTTAGCACTGTAAATAATTACATATAAAAGCACTTCACACACAGTTAAGATAATAATAAAAAAATGTAGACTAAGTGTCTTAAATGTGCAATTTTTGTATGTGTGTACATGTGTGCGTGTTTGTGCATGCATATGTGTACGTGCGTATGGGTGCAGAAGCACGTGTGTATCTACAAGCCATACAGATGTTGTGACAGTTGTAAGAAGATGTCAATCAAAGCAACTTTGTTGATGTGATTGGCTGGATTCATGTTGTGGCAGTTGTAGGGAGATGCCTGTGATGCAATTGGCTAGATTCGTGTTGTGGCAGTTGTAAGGAGATGCCTGTGATTGGCTGGATTCATGTTGTGACAGTTGTAAGGAGATGCCAGTGATGCAATTGGCTAGATTCGTATTGTGGCAGTTGTAAGGAGATGCTTGTGATTGGCTGGATTCATGTTGTGACAGTTGTAAGGCGATGCCTGTGATGCAATTGGCTAGATTCATGTTGTGGCAGTTGTAAGCCTATGTTGCAATTGGCTAGATTCGTGTTGTGGCAGTTGTAAGGAGATTGGCTGAAACCATGTTGTGACAGTTGTAAGGAGATTGACTGGATCCGTGTTGTGACAGTTGTAAGGAGATTGGCTGAATCTATGTTGTGACAGTTGTAAGGAGATTGGTTGGATCCATGTTGTGACAGTTGTAAGGAGATTGGCTGGATAAATGTTTTGATAGTTGTAAGGAGATGCTTGTGATGTGATTGGTTGGATTCATGTTGTGATACTTGTAGGTGGATGCCTGTGATGTGATTGGCTGGGTTCATCATGTTTTGACATTGTAAAGAGATTGGTTGGATTCATGTTGTGACAGTTGTGCGGAAGCGCCTGTATCCCCATGGCTCTGGCCACAAGGATGTGACACTGGACTGGGACACTGCTGGACTGAGCTGTGATGCAGCTAGGAAGAGCTGCTCATCAAGTTTCATCAAGACTCCTCGGATGAAGATCTTCTCATCAGAGTTCTCAACTATAAAGGTTGTAATAATTGATGATACATGAAATGACAAATTATGTAAATCTATAGCAAACCAGTATAGCATGAAAATTACCAGCATCGCCTAGTTAACAAAACACATTAACTAGTACATAATTAAATTTATAATATGCCTGTGTTCATTTTATGACAGTTATCTAATTATTTTACAAATAGTTTTGAAACAGACAATTTTTTTAGTTAATTGTAATCAGAGCCAAGCAAGCACATTTCAGAGTAGAATCATAATTTGTTTTAATAAAGAAAATGTGTTTGTAGGTGTGAAATAAATTTTTTGTTTTTGGGTAAGGCTTTATTTATTTTAACATTATTTTCTCCCCTGATATACACAATATTGCAGTATTGTGTGAGGTATTAAATAATGTAAATGGGTCTTACATTTGCCTGTAGATACACTCCAATGGCTACATAACCATGGGTCAGTCTTACAACAGACGCATTCCAACCACCTTTTACACTGTGTCCAAAAGCAAAAAGGAGTTGGCCAGCGAAGATGGATTCGCCATGTTTGCACCGTTGTGGACAGATGCCAACTTCCAGAAAGGACATGTACGCTACCACATCTATGACCGCACCAACACCAGGCTAGGTGAGGGAGAGAAATATCAACAGAAACACGTCCTACAGTTGGCCAAGGAAGATGCTCATAACTACGGAGGGTCCTCTGCCCTGGATCCTTCCTGGGTGATGGTAGTCACATGGGAAGGTAGCATGCCACGAATATCCTATCATTCGTACTGGTACTGGTATGAACAGGTCAGTTTGGACGATATTAATATAATAACAATCACTTCTAACCTTCTTAATTTTACTTAGTGTTAAACTTTCAGAACTAAACTGACATGACAAAATGGTATGCAAATATATTAAAAAGTGACATGGAATGGATTTGGGGGCATCTTGCTGCTCTCGGCTGCAAGATATAAAAATTTGAGTCATTTTAATATATTATATCTCTGCTTTAGATATTGATAAATGGACTGTTTTGACCCATTAAAGGTAATGTTACCTTGTATGTCAGCGGTGTAGCCTGCCATATATACCAGCCTGGTATTGTTAATTATGTTCAACACCATTATGATAATTATATTACAATAAATAATTTGAATTATGTACAGTTTGCTACACTTCACATAATTCTGTTCCACTTAAGATAATTTACATTTGTTTCTGTCTGACACATTGTAATATTGTATTTGCAGTCAAACACGTTCCAGCTGGTGTTGATCTATGACCCGACACGCTGGGTCATGTCTGTGATGTTCCTGTACGAGCAGACAGGCTGGGACCGATACTGGATGGTACGGGACAGTCAGATTGGCTTCTATGTCACAAAGAGTGGCTCTGAAGTGTCACGAGCTCTGGCTCAGTCTGGATTCCCTAGTGCCTTTGAAATGGACAGCACTGTTGGCAACACAGGTACAGTGGTACTTTTTACTAGGGCTGGAATGATTTACTACTTCATGATACATACCAAAATACCAGTATATTATCCCAGCCCTATTCTTTAACCTCTACAGACCCAGATTTTTTTCCAGAAATATGTACACATGTTTTTAAACACATTTTGAAGTTATATGACATGATAATTTTTTTTAATGGCCATACAATATTAGGAGTACTAGCATAGTATCAAACATCACATGCAATAACAAGTCACAGATGAATAGTGACTGCATATTTAGAAAGAACACTAATATTTCCACAAAGTGGCAACATATGAAGGCAATCAGTACATTATTTGACATTTTATACAGACACTGTTGACAAGTGTAAAAATCGAGATGATTTGTTTATGTATTGTCGTCAGAACCAGTCGCTCCACTGTTGGTCATCGAGTGTTCAGACATGGGCAATATAATAATAATAATAATAATATACCATCAAATCCGGGACTAGTGCCCTGTTCATGGGTAATTACAAAATCGGCAAATTTCTAAGAAATAGAAAGATGCTTTTAAGAGAAATAAAAAAGTAAAATTAGGAAACAAAATGCTAGTATGTATACATACATACATACATACATACATACATATATAAAAATAAACCTATGTATAGTAAAATTACAGGTAAGTGCAATGATAAAGCAAACGATTTGCAAAAGTGCTGAACAGCTGATCATATTGGATAATAAAAGCCTAGATAATATTAAATAAGTTAAAAAGATACTAAAAAGATAAATAAACCTAAGATAAATAAAACCATATATTAATAAAACTATATGCATGAATAATACCAAGTTTAAATGAGGTCTGATTAAATTAGTTTAAGAACAGAAATGTCTTCAATAATTTTTCAAACTGCCTGGTGTTCTGGATCGCGCATAATTCCAGTGGCAGAGAGTTCCACAATGTCGACCCAGCATAGGCAAACGCCCGGCGACCATAACGTTCTAGGTTTACGCGTGGAACATGAAGAAGTAAACCACCACCAGAACGTAGTTTCCTGCGTGGCGAGTGACGATGAAGCAGTGACGCAAGATACACTGGCGTGCCTGCATATAGTGCCGTGTGTACAACCATAAGTAATTTATACTTGATACGCTTTCTCACTGGGAGCCAGTGTAGGTGTTGCAGGACAGCAGTGATAGATCGCCGATCATCTCGTCAAAGTTGCATCACAACACAAGCGGCTGACCGTTGAACCCTGTCTAGGTGGTGCAGCAGATGGTCAGATATGCCAAAGAGCATAGCATTACCATAGTCGAGTCTGGATGTCACAAGTGCATGGACAAGGCATTTGCATACACTGATCGTCATTGCCCCTCGTGCCCATGCAATTCTCGAGAGATGGTAGTAAGCACTTCGACATGCATTTGCCACCTGCATCGCCATCGACAAATCAGCATCGATTGCAATGCCAAGGTCACGGATGATGGTCGATGTCGCTACATATTGTCCGCAGACGTCAATGTGTATTGGTCTGTGCAAGCTCGATGAATGTATGACAATTGCTTCCGTTTTGCTCTCGTTGAGAACCAGTCCGTTGTCATAGAGCCATGTTTTAACTTCACTGATGCATGCCTCCATTCGGATAAGAGCATTTGTATGGTCAAACGGTGGGAAATCGACGTATAACTGCGTATCATCGACATACAGATGGTGGTGTATAACGTGTCGATTGAGTAAATTCGTTAGAGGTGCAATGTAGGCGTCGAAGAGCACCAGCCCAAGAACTGACCACTGTGGAACTCCGGATCTCATCACGGTACATTCAGACACTTCTTTCCCGACGTGCAGAACAGAGGTACGACCGTATAGGTATGACGCCAACCACGCATGCGCTTCGCCACGTATGCCATAGCCATACAGTCTACGTTGTAGAATATCGTGATTTATTGTGTCGAAGGCTGCTGTTAAATCAAGAAGCACAAGAAGTACTCCACGTCAAGCATCAATCGCTTGCGCCACATCACTGTGAATACGTAAGAGTGCTGTCTCCGCACTGTGGCGTGGTCGGTAGGCACTCTGGTAGATGCCAAGTATGCCATTCTCATTCAGGAAGCATTGCAGTTGTCTCAAGATGAAGCGCTCCATTGTCTTAGCGACAAACAAAATGTTAGATATTGGGCGGAAGTTAGACAACACATTGACATCAGCACCACATTTTTCAGTACCGCCGTCACAATGGCGTGCTTCATCGACTGTGGGACTATAGCAGTGGAGAGCAACGCATTAATTATGCATGTAATAACCGGACACAGAGCTTTGATGTTTTGTTTAAGGAGTGATGTTGGCAGCGGGTCCAGTTCACACAACTTGGTAGCAGATGCTAAAATTATGTTCTTCACGTCTGCAGGTGAAGCAGCTTCAAAACACAGTAAACTTGTAGCCACATTCGTCGCTGCATCTTCAGTTGACGATTGAGTCATATTGCGGCGCAATGCATCGATCTTCTACATGAAGCTTTTCTGAAATTTCGCTGCCATAGTAGCTTGTGTAGCGTCTTCAGATAGCAACCGGTCTCCAGCTCGACCGAGTAGTGTGTTGCCACCAGCACTTGTCATCTCAGTTTGGTAGTAATGTGATCGCGCTGTCATAAGTGATTTTCGAAACGTGTTGTGCAAACCGGTATATTTGATGATGTACATAAGTCCAGTTTGTCGCCAGTTACGCTCCGCACGATGCAATGCCCGCTTCTCGTCAGATAGTTCACTTGTATGCCACGGTATCATTAGCCTAGCCATGATAGTCCGCGATATATCAATGTCACTGGCACTGTCATCTTCACCAGAACCTCAATTGCTATCATTCATATTGTCGATAATCCCGAGTACTTCATTTGGATCCGTGATCAACTGTGATCGTAGCGCCATGGTTGCTTCATCTGGATGGACAGGTTTTCGGCAGTGTCTTTCAAATTACAATTGTATGTCTCAAACCAAACATTTCACAATGCCATTACAACCAGGCAATGCTTACACTATGCCTCTATAGATCAATACCCATACCCTCTATGGAGCAATAGAAAAGTCTCACCTGACCATATGTTACCACCCCTGTGCCATAGCGCAATATATTGCGTGACCGGTCTTTAAAGGTTAAGTAGTTTTTAACTTTTAAATGTAATAATATTATCATATGCATGCTATATTTGTACAGTTAGGTGTCTCACAAAAAGAGAATTTTTTTTGTATTCTTCATGTGTAGCCCTAGCCTCTGCTAGGCTGTTGTTGTAAATTGAAAAACATTAGCAAGGTTACACATCTTGAAGTCAAGTAGTGCATATATATGATGCAAACTGATTCTGGATTTTCTGACAAAATAAAAGTTTGGTAGCAAAAGCTACATTGTCCGTGCTGCTTATTTAACTGTTCATGTCATTAATTGAAAATAATATCTAAATAGAATAAGTTTTATCACACTCTGAAGTGTGAATCTTGCTGATTGGACAATATATTGTTGTGTGTGCTTGTAGTAATTCAACTCATTCTTATCTGTAGGTGTGATGGGCCAGTTCTACTTCCGTGTGTCAGATGGCGACTCAAAGCCCAACTATGAGATGATGTGTCGCAACTGGTTCTGGCAGCAACGCCACTACTGGAGGATGGTATGGTGGAGCTGGAGCTACACAAGGGTCTGTCCTTGTGACATGCGACAAGTTGTCAATGACCGACAGTGGAGGTTTCATTCTACAGAGTACAAGAACAGTGGAGGAGAACGTGTCTGCTTCTATGAAAGAAGGCCATGGGCGAAATCTACACAGGTTGGCAGAGGGTGTAGCTGTTCTGGTGCAGTTGTACATTGTTGTGAAAACCAAAAAAGTTAGGTTAACAAGTTGCATATTTATATACATATAAACATGTATGTGTGCGTAAGTAGTACATGTGTGTATGTATGTGTGCACGCACGCACGAACGCATGCACGCATTAACATTGTTTGAAGCAATTATTTAGGTAACTAAAATATGATTGCATCCTGTAGTTGGGGTGCCTACACCACACGCACAAACACCTGTATGCATGCATATCGTATTATTTAAGGCCACAAATAGTAGGTAGATAGGAAAAAAATATTATTTGTGCAAATCTTGCAATTTTTCAGCCAAAAGTATAGAATGGGTCTTACTGAGTAAAAAATATATTGAACTTTTGTCAGCCAGACCCCACGTTTCCATGATAACAAACAAAATGTCCTCCATTTTGAGCAAATATTAGCAAATTTAGAAACACTGCCATTCTTTATTGAACACATATGATTATAATTCTTGCAAATCCATGTTCAGTACACATTCTACAGTACAATGACCAGAGCATTTGTTAAAATGTTTTTTTTTTAAAGTGTGAAAGAAAAACTTAATTTTTGGCAACAAATGCGGGTTTATCTTTCAAACTGTTGGTGATTTAAAAACTGTCTGGTCATTGTGCAGAGTAGAGTATGCTGAGTGCAACATTCAAAACCTTATCCTTTTTTCAAATGCAGAAAACACGTTTTTGAGAAAATGGCCGTCAAAGATTTGTTTACCATCAATATTTCTGATACTTTCAAACTGTCACAGAGATATTTCCTTTGGCATGTTTATAGAAATTATTATACTGAATATAACAATGTAAACATTATGTTGCTGGCATAAGTACTTCCAGAGATATGCTTCCTACAAATGTTAATTATTAATATACAACAGAAGTTTCCTACCAGTATTCTTACCAATATGGTTGATGGGGCAGGATGCCATCTGGCCTGTATAAGCTCCTTTATTAACAGTTTTCTACAACTTCTGTTGATTTGAGTACTTGATTTTAGCAAGTTTCTTTGGTAGGTATTTGATAGGGTTGTGTATTTACTCAAATAATGACTTGATGCACGACATGAAGAAGTTGAAGTGTCATGTATCTGATAACAGCAATCAGGATTGATAAAACAAATAGAAAGCTATGTTTCCAAATGTGTAACTTGTTCTCAGGTCACCCGCGGACAGGCCATAACGCCTATATACATAAATAAATGTTAACTAAATTTTTAACCTCAGGAACATCCAAGAAACAACTAGACAGTAACAGAGTCCACAAGACAAACAAAGTTCCACAACATTCAGTCAAATCCGCCAGCCTTGTATGCTGGCCCTTCTTCCTCCACGGCGCTTGACCTGTGCCACCGTTCTCAACTTCTCCCAACTCCACCGCTGGTCCTGGGAACCGGTGCCGGCGTCCACGGTGTCGCTAACTCGTCATCTGCAGTGGCAACGCACGGCTGCATTTCTGCCGTATCCGGCTGTTTTGTCACCGAAAATGTCCTATTTGCATGTGCATCCCGCAGTTGTTGTGCTCTCCCTTTCTTTTTCTGCCCAAAAGCATGCTTTGTGGAAAACTTATTCGCTCTGACTCGATGATTACTTTCGTTAGACGCCATTGTTGTTTACACTCGGAAATAACAACATCACATCAACATTGTGGGAAATCACATGTCATATATGCAAATGTCCATGCCATGTATGGAAATATCTGGGTCAACGCAGGTCGCAAGTACAGCGGAGCGTCCCGACGATGACGTTGCACTATGCCGAATACCAAATAAGGAGATAGTCGGTAGAATACTGCTTGCATATATGACTATGTCCAATGAATACAGGTCAAAGGGCAGAGACAGGTGGTTAGAGAACGGAAAGGGGAATCTATCCGTACCAAACAAGATGGCATACGGTGAATTTATGGCAGAGTTGCTAAGGTCTAAACATCGCATATTTTCGAACTTTTGAGAATCGAAACGAGATTATTACTTGATAGGGGTACACTTTATTCACGAATAAAAGTGATTTAGAGGTATGTGATCGTTATAAAATTAACTTTATTGATAATTAACATACAAAGCTATCGGAAAAAGGAGGAAACACATTTTGAGCATATTTTTTTAAATACGTAATTTAACCTGCCATGTGTGGCCTTAAGTAATTAAAGTGTGGTTGTAGTTATGCTGCTACGAGCATGGCACCTTGAATGAGAGACGTGATGGCAGTGGTGGTCAGATGTACTTCTTGCACCCCCGCTATGGCCAGCGCCACATCGAGACCGACGTGAAGCCCAGGGACTGGTGTTGTGAACACTCTGACAACTGTGACATCTTCTATGATGCTAGACCACTGAAAACCTGCTGGGGCTATGCACGACCCTTCCTAGGTATGTCTCCATGAGATTGGCTTACAATATTCCAGAAATGTCTATATTCCTAACATTAGAGTGAATAATCCCTCTTCCTTTGTGTTCTTATCATGATTGCCGCAGCATTTCCATCAGAACACTTCGATTATCCAAGCATACGTTATATTTGCACTGAGAAATTATTCAGCCCTGTGGTGAGGAGAAACATGATGTTTCACTGTTGTGGGTGCTATTAGATAGTTTGGTGATCTCATCTTGGGTTACAGAAGTATTTTAAATGATTTTCAAAACATTCGGTTGTACTGTGTTAAGAGGTAGATCATGATAACTGATTAAGTATAGCATAAGTTGTTAAAATATCAGTTGTTTTTCAGATGCTTTTGTGCCATCTTTAAAAATTAAATAACAAAAGTATTGTCATTTATAATGCACTATTTGGAGGAACATCTTGTGAGAAGGGCATATCATGCTTTATTTCAGCCTGGTTCTTTGGTGACCCACACATCCACACCCTCGACAACTTGACCTACACCTTCAATGGACTGGGCGAGTACACGCTCATTGAGACCTCCGATGGTAACTTCACTCTGCAGGGACGCACAGTGAAGGCCCTTGATAAAGATGGGGCTCAGATGGATGCTACAGTGTTCAGTGCATTTGCTGCCAAGGATTCTGACTCTGACCGCGTCCACATTGAAATGAACAGCACTCGCAATGGTGCGTTTTAAATTATTATTCAGAATATAATTATTTATATATCAGGGATAATTATGTATGTGCATATTTGTATGCATGGTGCATGAATACATCCAGAATGTTTGGTTAAAAAAAAAAATTTTCTACCATGTGGTAATTCAGTTTTTTGCGCTAGGTACTCAGTTGGTTTGAAATAGGTTAAATACCTAGAATACCTGCGTTGTTGCCAATATTAATGACAACAATGTACCAGGTGTCTGATATGAAATAATGCTGTTGCATATGTGAGTAATGAATGTGGACATGTGATCTGTTACAGGAATCATCATATACGTTGAGGAAGAAGACCAGACAGTTTGGTTCACAAGAGCAAACATTTCTGATGAGTTGGAGTTTGAGGAAGTCAACATATACAAAGACAAAACCAATTCTGTGGGCGTTGTGTTCAAGAGTGGTAAGGACATTTTGGACTGTGTATGTGACCCGCTCCACCAAAATCAGGAATAAGTCGGAAAATTACATTTTGAGATAAAGGTACCGTTACAATTGTATGGGCTTTCCAACAATGCAAAAGACAACTACCAAGCTCTATTAGTTGCCGAGTTATCATTTGGTAAAGAGAAGGTGCCCCGGGTCATTTGATGAAAAACAAATCTGCAAAAAACAGCGTTGAAGTTCATGCATTTCAATAACAATCGCATCATATCAGGTTGAAATTTTGCAGTGTTATAGTACACATTAACACGGATATGTTGGTGGAATTCCATTTCGATAGCTGTGAAAGTTCACAAGATATGGCATTCTCAGCGACGTTGCCACCAAGCTGTCCACGCACTCGCTCGAAGCTGTCAGTGTCAACTGTCGCTCGATTGTCACTTGATCTTCCTCGTCACTTTTTTCCTCAGAAATTATGTTCATTTCACTGTCGCTATTTGATCTGTGTGACTCGACTAAGTTCCCCAGTCAACGGCATTTAAATAATGTATTAATAAACGTAGATTTGATATGATAACAGTCTCCGTGCATTAAATTCAAACCAAAACAAAGATAGCTTCGCATGGGGGTAAAGGTCACATTCCAATGTTCAGATAATGCGCATTTCTAGCTGAGCCAATCAGCCATTGCAATTTGTTTCATGTGATTACGCCCTCATTATTATTCAATGAATAACGTGGTTTGTTTACTTTTGGGCTCTGTTTCAAACCTCTCAGGTTATATAGTAACATGTGACTGATTTTGCCCTAATAAATGCATCGCATAATAGATCAGCTTTCCAATGATACCAATATGGCGGGGGTGGACGCGATGTGTAGTGGATACGGTACATTTGAAATGAGCGAAGTTTCCGTTGTGTTTGTTCATTAAGATATTCATATCTCTACGAAACATCATATTTTTCAAAGTTATCAGTTGTTTTATGACATTAGAATAGGATGATAGCAATCTAGGATAGTTAGGCTAATTAAAAACATCAACACCTGAAAATCTGCCATCGCAGCCAAATTCACCATTGTGCACACTTCGAAGTGGAATAGCCAGGCTCAGCATTTCCGAATTATTTGTGATTTTGGTGGAGCAGGTCACATATAATATTTTATGTATGTATTTATATAAGACGTGTCTCATTTAAAAAATGCAGTTGCAGAAAGAAAGAAAAATTCTAAAAAGAAATTTTTTGAAAAACGTACTCAAAATATGTTTTTGCCATATTCTGATAGCTTTGCAAGTTTACTATCAAAAGGTTCACATTTATAACAACTACATACCTCCAAATAATTTGTATTCATGGATAAAGCATGCCTCTGTCAAGTAATAAATCCCGTTATTCAATCTTTGACGGCCAATTACAAAAAGTGCTATTTTTTTATTAATAATCCACATATCCACCATGACAATGGGTGGACTGAGTGAAAAATATTTTTTTTACACTCCTTAACTTACCCTTTCTTACTGGACAAATATGTTTGCCATACATATCACATATAAAAATACCCTATTCAGGTGGAATGTCTCCCTTTAATTTAAATGACTGATTATTAAGCACTAGCAAAAATGCCCTTCCTCAGGATGGGATAACTTGGTAGTTTGTGAGTAACTGTCACGCTAACAATAAAACAATTACAGAAATATCCATCTATGCCTTGGTACTTGGTTCTGACAGTCAGTATCTCAAAATTGCAACGTAATACTGGCAGTGATAGTAACATGTAGCGACGCCTTGCCTTATATTCTGCAACTTAAGGCAATTGAAGAAAAGACGCATGACGTAAAGAATTGTACGTAATTGTTTGCATAGCATAGAATTGTTCGTAATAACTACAAAGAGTAATTTGATTGTTCGTAGAAAGGGTAATGAGGTGAAAACAGATGACCCGACTGTGAGGTCGTAGATGAACCCCTGAAAGTTTGGCACCCTAGATGCAAAACGTCTAGGAAGAGTAGCTTAACATACACACATACTCATGGTGGATTATAATAAGAATGACGTCACACAGATTACCTTATGGGTGCATTCCTCTGTCATGCTACAACATTCTACATGAAACTCACCTGTTCTAGATAACCACATAGTTCCTACAGTTGTACAATATGTCTGTAGTCTGTCACATGTAACACTAGTGGGTATTGAGCATCTATGTAACCATGATTGGTGTTTCAGGGTTTGCCCTCACAGTGGGGTTGAATGCCTCCCAGCTGGCCATCACTGTAGCCGCCCCAGACAAGTTCCTCAACAAGACCACGGGTCTGTTGGGTGTCTTCAACAAGGATCTTTCTGATGACCTCACCCCTGCCAATGGGGCGCCGGCACTGGACAAGTCAGCAACCGAACGGAAGATATTTACGGATTTCGGTGAAACTTGTGAGTTGTACAATCATGATCCACTAAAAAGGAATTACAGTGTTCCAATTTTAGTTGATCCTGAAAAACAGTTAATTGATCTACAAATTGTAAATAAGCAGTAATTTGTGCATTAGTGCATGTTATTTGTGCAATATTGCATGTTATTTAGGCAATATTGCATGTTATTTAGGCAATATTGCATGTTATTCAAACATACGTTTTATAACATTCTGGATCCATAGCTTACAGATAAAGCGTGCCAATTGTTTTCAATTTAAGATTAGACACTGCTCTGTTTTTCTTTATGTGTGGCTAAACAGTACAAACACACCAAAGATCTGGTTTATGCTGCTGGGATATAAAAAAATGAAATGAACTAATTTATTATTCAGTTATTCTGATGGTCCAATATATTGATATGCATTCAGAAGTTGTTGACATTATTGAGGACTGTACACTTTGTCAGGGAGAATCGACCTGGTGCAGTCACTGTTCCACTACGGGGCTGGTGCAAGTTATGACACGTACGCCATCACAGACTTCACCCCGCTCTTCCTCGATGAAGTGCTCGATGCAATGAGTGAGGCTGAACGAGAGGAAGCTGAGAAGACATGTGGAAAGAATCGCGAGTGCCTCTTTGATTTTGTTGTTACTGGTGAGTGCCTGCAAGGCTGCTGTTCCAAGTGTATATTGTTGTTACTGGTGAGTGCCGGCAAGGCTGCTGCTCCAAGTGTATATTGTTACTGGTGAGTGCCTGCAAGGCTGCTGCTCCAAGTGTATATTGTTGTTACTGGTGAGTGCCTGCAGGGATCATGCCTCAGAATTTTTGATGGTTCCGTTTTCTTATAATCGTGCAAAACGTTAACATGGTCACCAATGGGAAATGTAACAGTAGGCTGAACCCTGCAGGGCTGCTGCTCCAAGTGTAATTGCTCTCTTGCTGGTTGTTCAGTTCTTCCTTGACCATCTTGGTGTCAAGACTGTAATCCCAGGATAATCAAAACCCTTGTTGTGGAAGTAGTAATTTGGTCTCGCACATTTAAATAGAAGGATGTGATCATAAGGTTGTTTCATTTAAGATTCACGTGCACCAGTTACCTGCCACATGTGTCTTTCGTAAGACCTTTATAAGATAAATGACATAGTTAGCCTAAAGGCAAATGCAGTCTAATTGTAAAAGCTACCAGTTGCCCACTTCATGAGCTAGCAGTGGCTGTGTGGATCTCCGACATTTGGTCACATGACATGCATTTAATCACACAATATTTTATAACACAACATTAACATATGTTAAAATTGCAGTTAAATTGGGTGATGACTTGACAGGATATTTTTCAATGAAACTAGTTTTGACCCAGACACTACTGTGATATGTTTATTACAGGCAGTGCTGCAGCTGCCACAGCTGCTCTGGAAACAAACACCAAGAACGTGGAGACTTCTGACATGCTGGGTGAGTGCTGCTCATCATAATTACATTTCACTGAATTCTACAGTGAATGACATCACTAAATGGAAGTGTTACTATTCACCTCAATGTTTAACAAGATTGTCATCCAAAGCAACTGTTAAACTCCAGGTGGCAAGTGACACAAAAAAGCCATTGGCTCATCGAGAGTGGAACAGTTTGTCATCTAATATCAAATATGTCTATCAGATATGTCTATCAGTTTCATTTTTAAAGATATTCACCCTGCTACCATTAAGACTATCATTAAATAATTTGTCACATTCATTTATCGTCCTCTGTGAGAATGAGTTCTTTTTCATTTCAAACCAACATTGTTCCTTAACTAATGCTGCTTTGTGCCCTCTGGTCGTACTGCCTTCTTTAAGTTTGAAGAACATATTTCTATTAATATCTTCATAACCATTCAACAGTACCTCCTTTATTTTTGACTACCGCCACCTCCGGAAAGACACCAACGATATGGCTTGTATGCAATGTTCAAAATGAAACACTGACTATTAATTTGTACAAAGGTATAATTAACTGTTTCTCCTTATATGTGATATTTCTCCTAATTAGCCCTATAAATTGATTAATCTTTGAAGCCGCAATCCCACATTGCCTTGAAGCTTTCATGTCAGCACTAACTGTTACTCCTAAGTCCTTTTATGGTTCTGCCTAGTGTAGTATACATGTGATATGCTGTTCCTGTCATATCATGTGTTTGTTTCATGGTTCTGCCTAGTGTAGTGTACATGTGATACACTGTTCCTGTTATATCATATATTTGTTTCATAGCACAAATGTTAGGCCTACTTTAGATCTGGTAAATAGCTTATAAATGTTAATTTTGTCAGATGTCTGTCTCTGTCCTGCTTATGAGTGATATATAAAATTATTGTAGTATGTCCCCTGTGTTGTCATTTTTATTCATGCTATTCTGTCCACTACACTTATTTGCAATAGAAGTTTAAGCTGTAATATGGTTAGAGCTTATTAGTGGTTCACATAATGAATTTAAAAGTGGTTGAAATAATGAGTTTAGAATTGGTTGAACCACTGAGCTTAGAAGTGGTTCAAACAATGAATTTATAAGTGGTTGGACCACTGATCCTTGAGTTTAGTGGTTGAACTGCATATGTTTAATTAACAAATATATTTATTAGGAGAAATTTTTATGTTTGTCTCTGTTGTTTGCAGCTAACACTTGTCCACACATCTACGTGGTGCCGATCTTCAATGTGACAGTTGGTGTG
Organism: Lamellibrachia luymesi; assembly: GCA_009193005.1. Taxonomy (NCBI): domain Eukaryota; kingdom Metazoa; phylum Annelida; class Polychaeta; order Sabellida; family Siboglinidae; genus Lamellibrachia; species Lamellibrachia luymesi. Next base: position 39,934 of record SDWI01001952.1, read on the forward strand.
AGCGCCATTTTGAGGGTGAATGTGACCGATCCAGATGGTGACAACGTAACATTGCAGCTTATTGGAGAACTGCCATCTGGTGCCCAGTTTGACAGTCACACTGGAATCTTCTCTTGGACACCAGAAGACACCACTCGTGTTGTCATATTGTAAGGACATTCCTGTTATCATATTACCAAACTGGCTTACAATATATTGTCAATTTGAAGACTGATCCAAGTCATTTGTAAAATATGGCCACTTCCACCAAAATGTTCACCTTTAAAACAACTAGGTGTGGTTGGTTGGGATGGGTTGGTTGGTTTGGATGGCTTGGTTAGATGGGTTGGTTGGTTGGTTTGGATGGGCTTGTTGGTTTGGATTGCATGGGTTGGTTGGTTTGGATGGGCTTGTTGGTTTGGATTGGATGGGTTGGTTGGTTTGGATGGGCTGGCTGGATGGATGGCTAGTATTTTCCCAACGAAATTGATGAGACAGAAACTAATAAAGCACGTAGAATGTTGGATTATTTCACATGGAATAGTCCAAGTGTCTGATGAAGCTAAATGATTGTGGCCTAGAGTTTTATCTTGGGGTCAAGCTTTACATAGATATAAAATACGGAGAAGTAGTTTATGTTTCAATATGACAGCATGATATGTAATGTACATAATGATGATCTGATTACAAGATGTGTTTGATCCAGATTCAATGCGACTGATGACAAAGGTGCAATGGCGCCAACTGCCAGCGTCATTGTCAACATGTGTACCTGTTCAGGTCACGGAGAGTGTATGTTCTCTGAGTTGGCTAAGGGACAGAGAGCTGCAGACATGTTCAGAGTTGTTGCCTGCAACTGTTCAATTGGCTGGACAGGTAAGACTGAAGCATTCAGTGCATTCTCCACTGTGGTAATGTTTGTCATCATCTAGTCTCTGCCGTCTTGTCAAGTTGTTTCCATCTGTCTCGATCGTCTGCTTCCCTCTCACACCCTGCTGTCAACATCTGCATTTTCTGAGTGCACTCCTCACCTTTTTTGGACTTCTCCTTTTCAAAATCCTACTCTCACAATTTAATAATTCACATCTGCAAAGATCAACAAGATTACCCAGATTTCCTTGTAAATATTTGTTTCATACACCGTTCATAAATAATCAGCCAATACTATTACTGTCCTGAATGTCCAATCTGTGTGTGTGTTATTTTTGTAGGTGGGTCTTGCAACAGGGACTTTGATGGTTGTGCTGACAGCCCATGCACGGCTGGCACCAACTGTACGGATCTATCACCAGCAGATGAGCAGGTCTATGGCACGGCCTTCAACTGTAGCCAGTGTCCAAAGGGCTATGAGGAGAATGATGGAATTTGCATTGGTATGTATCAGATTTATTTGGATTTGAAATTAAGCTATGTCATTATTTTGTATCCATATATTTTAACATCACAGATGTTTTAAGGTAGCTGGGGTGGCTATTCTATGCTTGTTTTGAATAAAGGGTTTAAGATAAACCAACCATTTCTTCACAAATTGTAGTTGAAATACTAAATAATACTCAATATTAATAACACTGACTTTTTTGGTGTTTCATGATTTTAAAAACATTTTTGTAAATGTGAAAAAATACCCACAAAATGCCATCTTATATATGAGATATTTTGGTTAACATGAACGAATTACAGCAGCTACAAGACCAGGAAGATTTGAGCAGAATCTGATATGTCCCCTTAATTGTTCGCCACAATGGCCCTTGAATCTGTATTTGTAACGTGTTGTCATCTACAATATCAGCCATCTGACAAACATGTGGCAGGGCATATTTACGATCACTTTGATTGGCCCGTTATCCAGTTTTGTCACCAGGTCACATCTACTTGATGTTTCCGTCATAGCTTCAAAGGCATAATAAACTACGTTATGGCTGATATTTGCTGGTTTAAGAACATGATTTAGTTAGATAGATATAATACTGATGTGTGGTTAGAATCACAGTAACCAGACAATAATTATGTTCCACGACCGAATTTGTGCTGGTTCGAAAATTTAAGTGCACGCGGTTGTTACTATGGAAACATCGTCAGCTTTTCCAAGAAGTCGGGTATTTCCAAAAGGACTGGTTGTTTAAAGGATGGATTGGCAAAATACGACGTTGGTGCCGGGTGATTATTTGTGGTGTCGACATTCAATTCAACATTCCCTAGTATGAAAAAAATTAATTGACATGTTAGCCACCCCATCAACCTTAAGTTTTGTCTCTTAGCAACAAAAGATAGTGTCGGCACAGATAGTGCAAGCCAATCTACATCATTCAGTAAGAGTAGTGAACTCAGGGATAGAAATTTGATCTCTTGTTACTCGTCAAAGTCCTCATTGCCGCAGTTCATTGAGCTGTAGAAATGAGTACTTGGCAAGGCAATAGACGGTGATATCATTACATGAATGAATAGTAATCACACAGTAATTGCATGCACTGTGTCTAAATATGCCTGTATTCTGCATTAGAAATGTTCCACAAATGGATTAATTTGAAACTTTAATTACAAAATGTTAAACCATCAGCTACATATCTTCCAAAAGATGATTGATGCACAGAGATCATATGAGTTGTGCCAATCCTTCTAAAACCACCCCATAGAGACAACATTGTGTACAATGTGTACAATGTGTACAATGTTCCCTCATTTATTACATGTTAAGTCAAACATCTGAAGAAAATATGGAAACATTACTTGACCATCCAAGATAGGTTTATTTAATATTGTTTTTATGCAGGTGCAGTTTTCTGAAATAAATCCAGTGTAAAGTACGAAATGTCACAGCACAAAATAATGTTGGCATGTTGTCTGTAGACGTCAACGAGTGTGACATGGCAGATCCTCACAACGACTGTGCTCAGCGTTGTGTCAACAAGGAGCCTGGGTTTGTCAATGTGCAGCCTGGCTACATTTGTGACTGTGACCCTGGCTACAGGCTGTCTGTGGACGGCAAGAACTGCTCAGGTAACACTTATAAAAAATGTGGTATGTGTTGAAATTGTATGTATATAATATGGTATAGATTTTTAACTGTTGTCATAATTTATTTGATATTGTGGAATTGAATTTTTTTAGATTAATTGTGATATGGTTATCATTACTATAATTTTTATGTCAATAATATCACAAACAAGCTGTGTTTGACTGATACAGTTGAAAGTTGAGATCCAGTTGTGTGGTGCAAGTAGCATTGTTGTGTGGTCTCAGTGGAACTGTTGTGGTTGTGTGGTCTCATGTGAACTGCTGTGGTTGTGTGGTCTCAGAGGAACTGTTGTGGTTGTGTGGTCTCATGTGAACTGCTGTGGTTGTGTGGTCTCAAAGGAGCTGCCCTTATTGTGTGGTCTCATGTGAACTGCTGTGGTTGTGTGGTCTCAAAGGAACTGCCCTGATTGTGTGGTCTCAAGGGAACTGCCCTGATTGTGTGGTCTCATGTGAACTGCTGTGGTTGTGTGGTCTCAAGGGAACTGCAATGATTGTGTGGTCTCAAGGGAACTGCCCTGATTGTGTGGTCTCAAGGGAACTGCCCTGATTGTGTGGTCACTTGTGTGGTCACAAAGGAACTGCCCTGATTGTGTGGTCTCAAGGGAGCTGCCCTTATTGTGTGGTCTCAAGGGAGCTGTCCTTATTGTGTGGTCTCAAGGGAACTACCCTGATTGTGTGGTCACAAAGGAACTGCCCTTATTGTGTGGTCTCAAGGGAACTGCCCTGATCGTGTGGTCACAAAGGAACTGCCCTGATTGTGTGGTCTCAAGGGAGCTGCCCTTATTGTGTGGTCACAAAGAAGCTGCCCTTATTGTGTGGTCTCAAGGGAACTGCCCTGATTGTGTGGTCTCAAGGGAACTGCCCTGATTGTGTGGTCTCAAGGGAACTGCCCTGATTGTGTGGTCTCGAGGGAACTGCCCTGATTGTGTGGTCACAATAGCACTTGTCATTGTGTTGTCCCAGTTGAGTTAGCTGTGATATTTGACAGATATCAATGAATGTGAGGAGAGATCTGGCGGCTGTGAACAGAGCTGTACCAACACTGATGGAAACTTCACATGCTCCTGCCTGGCTAGCTACCAACTCAACAGTGACAGGAAGACATGCACACAGAGTAAGTAGCTATTTATGAAATAAACAACACAAATCCAAGGCAACTGGTAACTGAGAGAATTGAAATAGGCCAAATGATGACATTTATTATTGGAAAATGGACTGCTTATCATGCAGCCACTTTAGGGATAATGATAATTGGACTATAAGCTCTACAACGTAAACCAGATACAATGCTGAACCCATGATATACATCTTCGTCTGAAACTTGAGTGGGGGATAAACCTGTGTTCAATGCCAATTTGGGGAAGCGTCAAAACGACACAACATTACAGATTTAAACTGAACACACAAAACACGACTATTCTGAACGACACCATCTGCAGGAGTGACAAACCTGTCTACGGCCAGTGCTTCACCAATAGTGACAAGCCTGTCTACGGCCAGTGCTTCACCAATAGTGACAAGCCTGTCTACGGCCAGTGCTGCACCAATAGTGACAAGCCTGTCTACGGTCAGTGCTGCACCAATAGTGACAAGCCTGTCTACGGCCAGTGCTGCACCAATAGTGACAAGCCTGTCTACAGCCAGTGCTGCACCAATAGTGACAAGCCTGTCTACGGCCAGTGCTGCACCAATAGTGACAAGCCTGTCTATGGCCAGTGCTGCACCAATAGTGACAAGCCTGTTTACGGCCAGTGCTGCACCAATAGTGCGGAGTGATATTGTTTAGGCTAGCAAAATAGTGTGTTGCATACTTTCATGTATGTCAGTGGAGTACATTCTCTTGTGGCAATTAAAACCACTTTTTTGTGATGTTCTCTATTTGAGTGTTATTCATTTTTATCAAGAGAATTAATTATATTGTACGTTTTGTCATTTACTTACACAAAGTCACTTCACTTAGCAGCACGATCTGTGACGAGTGTTTGCATCACTTCCCAATTAGCAGTATATCAGGCAGCAAATTACGAAGGGAGGATGACCAAGGGACAGCAAACATGATACGAACATGTAGATGTGAAATTGTGTATTTCAGCTGTGGACCTGTGTGAGGCAGCAGCCATTACTTGTGGCTACGGCTGTCACAATGACAGCCATGGGACTGTCGCGTGTTTCTGTCCCATTGGCTCTGTGCTGGATGATGACAACGTTACCTGCAAAGGTAGGAACTGCTGCTGCTGGAATGTTGTGTGTATAAATATTTACAACAGTACTGATTTATTACACAATTAAATTAAAATAAATGTAACTCTTCGGTTCGGGCTGTAAAGTTCACTTAGTCGATCAGGGGAAAACTAAAAAAACACTCACATGGGTGTAAGCATAAGTAAACAATTTGTAGTTAATACATTTAATACGTCCCTTTGAGGCATTTTTGAATGAATCGAGTGTAATTTGAAGATGATGACTTCCTCATGCCATAAACATCAGAATGCAGATACTCTGAATCTTGCCAGAAATTAAGCTTCAACATTGTGACAAATGACATAGTCAGGAACATTGTGGCTAATTACAAGTAGTTAAATTACAACACAGTTGATAGAGTGCATAAACCTGATTTTTTTTGGGTAGGTCACTTATGAGGATGAAATTGGTACCAATGTAAAGCTGAAATGTAGCTATTTAACAAGACTTCCATAATACTAAATTCTACCTTACGGGCCGAACTGATGAATTGACTCATCACAAATGAGCTGCATTGTGTCCAGTAACAAATCACCCCAGTAACTGTTACATTAACACAATGGAGGGATCTTGAACAGTAGTGTAGTGGGCATTGCTTTTTGTTTGTGGTCCTATTCCAACTGAATATTTGTGTCAAGAGACTTACTGTCCAATCTTGTCTACAATGGCTGTTTGATTGGCTATGTATATGTGTTATGTGACACTATCTGACTGCAGCCTGTGCATTATATTATGCTGTATATGTAATAATAAGAATGCACTAAATGTGGACAGAAGCAGTTTTCAGTTACTGTAACACTAACAGTGTGTGTGCGTGCGTGCAAGAATTAATTATATTGTACGTTTTGTCATTTACTTACACAAAGTCACTTTACTTAGCAGAAGTCACTTTACTTAGCAGCACGATCTGTGATGAGTGTTTGCATCACTTTCCAATTAGCAGTATATCAGGCAGCAAATTACAAAGGGTGGATGGCCAAGGGGCAGCAAACATGATACGAACGTGTAGATGTGAAATTGTTGTATTTCAGCTGTGGACCTGTGTGAGGCAGCAGCCATTACTTGTGGCTACGGCTGTCACAATGACAGCCATGGGACTGTCGCGTGTTTCTGTCCCATTGGCTCTGTGCTGGATGATGACAACGTTACCTGCAAAGGTAGGAGCTGCTGGAATGTTGTGTGTATAAATATTTACAGCAGTACTGATTTATTACACAATTAAATTAAAATAAGTGTAACTCCTCCTAATCCTAACTCCTCGGGCTGTAAAGTTCACTTAGTCGATCAGGGGAAAATTAAAAAACACTCACATGGGTGTGAGCATCAAAGTAAACAATTTGTAGTTAATACATTTAATATGTCCCCTTGAGGCATTTTTTTATGAATCGAGTGTAATTTGAAGATGGTGGCTTCCTCATGCCATAAACATCAGAGTGCAAATGCTCTGAATCTTGCCAGAAATTAAGCTTCAACATTGTGACAGATGACATAGTCAGGAACATTGTGGCTAATTACAAGTAGTTAAATTACAACACGGTTAATAGAGTGCATAAACCTGATTTTTTGGGTAGGTCACTTATGAGGATGAAATTGGTACCAATGTAAAGCTGAAATGTAGCTATTTAACAAGACTTCCATAAAACCAAATTCTACCTTATGGGCTGAACTGATGAACTGACTTATCACAAATGAGCTGTCCAGTAATGAGTAATTGTGTCCAGTAATGAGTTACCCCAGTAACTGTTACATTAACACAATGGAGGGATCTTGTACAGTAGTGTAGTGGGCATTGCTTCTTGTGGTCCTCTTCCAACTGAATGTTTGTGTCAAGAGACTTACTGTCCAATGTTATCTGCTATGGCTGTTTGATTGGCTGTGTAGTATGTATATGTGTTATGTGACACCATCTGATTGCAGGCTGTGCATTATATTCTGCTGTATATGTAATAATAAGAATGCACTAAATGTGGACAGAAGCAGTTTTCAGTTACTTTAACAGTGTGTGTGTGTGTGTGTATACATACATGCATGCATGCATGCATGTATGACAGTTGAGTAAAATGAAAATTACATTGCACTAATTGGACTGATGCTTGACAGATGAAAATGAGTGTCGCAGCAATGAGACAAATGCTTGTTCTCACGTTTGTCACGACATGGAGGGTGGTTACAACTGTAGCTGTCACGACGGATACGTTCTCAATGTTGATGACAGGACATGTAAATGTGAGTAGAAACTCATTAGTTTATCAGCTAATGTTGGTTCCCATAAATGATATTATCCAAATGGTACGATATATATGTTGGTCTAAAACTCAGTAATTAGCATTGTAAATTAATATTTTGTCATCAAGTTATACCTGTATTTATTGACATATTACATATACAAATTAGAAAAACCAATAATTGGTATACATGCATTCGTAGATTTACAATTAAATGTCCTGTATTTCACATCATCTGCATACGTATCTGAATACCTTTGTGGTCCTTGGTACTGAAAGAAACCTTCCTTTAAGATATTGCATGATACGCATACGTATTTGAATATCTGTGATCCCTGGTACTGAAAGAAACCTTCCTTTAAAATATCACATCATGTGCACACATATCCAAATACCTTTATGGCCCTTAGTACTGAAAGAAACTTTCCACTAAAATAGCTCTCTGGACTCTTTTTGCAATGCCTTCTGGTCCCACAAAATTATTGTGGATGCGCAGCTTTCTACCCATAGCATGTCTTGAAACGTCACCAGTCCAGAGTATTTGGCAGATTATGGTAATTTAATTAAGAAGACTATTCTTCAGGCAGATATCTGAATATAAATTTTTATGAATCCTACATTTTAAGAAATTTTACTATGCTTGATTTCAGCTTGCCCTGGTGGTCGATGGGGTTGCCAGTGTTCACGCCTGTGTAACTGTGCTAGTCCTGAGACTGAGTGTCTGCCAGGGCTGGGCTGTCAGCAGTGTCCTCCAGGCTTTGAGGGCGGCGAGTGCTACCAGGACATAGACGAGTGCAGTGAGAATCAATGTGGACTCCATGCCAACTGTACCAACAGCATTGGCACATTCCGCTGTGACTGTCACGACGGCTACACCCAGCACCCTGTCAACCTCACTGCATGCGTGGGTAGGTAACTGTACTTCTCAAGGTCTACCAATACCAATATGCAGCAGTTACATAATATGAAACAAATGTAGCCAAATGCGCTAGAAACTGGCAGGTTCACATTGCCCAAGAGAACACACCAACACAGATGCCATGTGAGCAAATCAAGTAATTTTGGACTAATCAGAATAGATTTCTGGAATAAAACTTAAATTTTGAGGAAATGCTAATTAAATTTTACTAGAAGCACATAACTTACAGGATTCTCGTGGTGGATCATTGTTATTGAAGATGGATTTTTATCTTCATGGCAGATCATTAATATTAATTAGTGTTCTGGTGGATCATTGATATTACAGCCTGATTACCATTATGATGGATCATTGATATTACAGCCTGATTACCATTATCATTGTGGATCATTGATATTACAGCCTAATTACCATTCTTGCGGTGGATCACTGATATTGAAGTGTGATTACCATTCTCATGGTGGATCATTGACATTAAGACTTGATTGCCTGTTTCATGGTGGATTATTGACATTATAAGCCTGATTACCGGTTTCACGGTGGATCATTGACATTAAAGCCTAATTACCATTCTTATGATAGATCATTGACATCATAGCATGATTGCCCTTCTCGTGATGGATCATTGATATTGAAGTATAAATACCATTCTCATGGTGGATTATTGATGTTGAAGTTTAACTACTATTGTCATGGTGGATCATTGATATTGAAGTGTGATTGCTTACAGAGAAGGACGAGTGTGTCAGTGATCCATGTCAGAACGGTGGATCATGTTCTGATCACTTCAACAGCTACACCTGTAGTTGTGCTGCTGGCTATACTGGAGTCAACTGTCAGATTGGTGAGTATATTTGTCTTTCAATAAACTTGTAGTAATAATTTAGAGAATATGGTATTACTTGCGTAATTTGATTCTGTAACATGTTTTGAATATTGCAGTGCTTTTAATTAATTAACTCTTAAAATATTGCTCATCTTTTTAAGTTTCTAGTTCTTACTTGGTGTCTTTAACATCGGGGTTGGTAGCTGTTCTGTTAAAGAAAAAGTAATATATAAAATGCATGTTTTGGCTTGATTCTAATGATGTTTGAGTAAATTGTTTGTTGTTTTATACAGTGGACTCTTCCTAAAAGGGCCCTCCATGTAAGGAACAACCTCTTAAAATGAACAACTTTTAAATTCCCATTCTGCCCTGCCCTTGTTTATGATAAATGGCCTCCGGGTGAACGGAACAATGGATAATAGGAACAAATGCTGACATGGAAAAAATTTGAAGCAATTTTGTGCATAACCTTTTTAAAAGGAATATTCTTCACAAATCTCATTAAAGTACTGTTTCCATGCCATGTATAGCTGGTGCGCCGATTCAAACTTCAAAGGCTAACAGCGGCGGTTGCTTACTGTATTGGCCGTATGTATTTGGACACTTAAAAATAATTAAATTATCAGCTGTTCAAAAAAATTATTGCAGTGTCTGAAATGAGCAAAAAAATTAACTGGCCCAGATTTGCTTTGAACTGGTCCAGTTCTATTTTGAACCAGCCCAGGTGAATTTGAACTGGCCCCACAAAAATGTATTAATTATAAATATACGTAATAAAGCAAAGTTTACTTATGTTAAAGTAAACTTTCAAATGTGTGTCACAAACTGTAATGTAGACTCCTGCAGTAGCTGCTCCTACCCTAACTTAATTTGTTTTTTAATGAACCCATTTTTATTGTTACATACATTGTAAAACATACCTCAGAAATGCTCTATGGTAAAGGGTTATTAAAAAAAAAAGTTTGTATATGCAGCAGTACTGTGCAGGCACGAGCAATTTCAAATTACATTTCTGGAACAGGGTCTCATTTTATGAATTTATAGATGTTCCCCACACTGTTTTCTAGTATAACGAAGAAGGCCAAATGGATGACGTTGGTTTATTGTGGGGATTAAGTGTAAGCCCTGTTTGGCACACTTTTGAAAATTTTAAACAAAGAAATGTGAGCTCCATAACCCAATGCCAGGCTGCTTGACTACGCCCGATGTGAGCCTCCTGGACGTCAGGTTCATAGAGCCCACATTTCGACACAAAGCAATAGCAGTATTCCTAGAACAAATAAAAGAAACAATGGCATTACTTTTGTAATGAGTGCTGACATTAAAACTGTTAAGTACCATACTAACCTAAAACACCCTTAACCATTTCCTCGCGGTGTGTGACAGGTATACCGGCATTGGCTACGTTCACCATTTAAATCGCTTTTACTCATAATTATCCACTAAGTGGAGCCACTTGTTATATACGGTTATCATGGTGAATGAATTAGCTATTCGGTAGCGGCAATCATTTATTATCGCTCAATATAATTTTACAGAGAGTTTTTCGCGTTTTTTAATGATGGATTATCAAAATCTGCTATGGCCGCAATGGCGGATGGCTTTATTTCAACTGGCGGTTTACCGCCGTATGTTTTGGACGGATTATTTGATAGTTTTAGCGACGAATCTTTGCCGGATGCTGACGATCGAAACAACAATGATGTTAGCGAACTTAGCGACCGAGCCGGTGGCAAAACGGATACTGACAGCGGGAGTATTTTCGATGGCTACTCGGACGTCAGTGATGATGAATGTGACGGTGTAAATGCTGAGGATGAGCTGCGCACTGAACTATCAATGTTGGATGATGCGTAGCTTCATTTTTGTTAGAAGAAAAACATGTCTGAGATTCCGTCAAAATGCAAAGTTTTATTGGAATCGGTCCAGTAGCAATGAATGTGTTAGCAAATATACAAATGAACACTTCTGTCATATATGTTTAAAATACAGATATATAACTTGTTTTTCACTTTCTCATACTCCACAATGTACTTTATATTGTATTTTATATCATAGTACACTCCTGTAGCGTGATCAACATGAGTAGTTTACATTAAATATGTACATTGTCATTGCCATTGGCATAGAACTGCGTTCAGCAACTGCAAAAACGTTGAAACCGTGGCGGCCATCTTGGATTGCTGTTTACCATGACGACAAAATGTAAAATGATATGGCTCATTTTACTTGCTGATTATCGTACTTTCAGAATATATATAATATTCCTATTCATAAAATGCATTTTTGTTGCTGAAATCTTGACTTGAAGTGATGCAGTCGATTTTCTTGCATATTCACTGGGAATGCAGTATTCAGTGGTCACAGCAGATCAGGGCTGTAGTACTGAAATGGTTAAACCAAATAGCCTATGCACTATATGCTATCACGCAGTCTACAAATACGACACTACCTGCTTTAAATACACTAGGTCTAACTCGAATAACTACAAAGATGGGGCCAATTCACCACTGGTCACCGACACATGTGCCCACCCCACCAACCCGAAGTTTCTTTAAGGTGTTAAAACAAACTTTGTACCCTGGTATCAGGTGTAACTGTAGAGGGTTACATCCCAAACATGCGCCGCCTGCCACTTAGTGAGTTTTGGATTTAAACAAAGAAACTTCAGAATTTAAATAAAGTTTAACAGAAGATTGGAGAACATGAAAAAATTGCCTCTCCCTAGTCAACTGTCAGACAATTTTGGAGAGTGGCTCTTGTAGTCCACTGTTCTTGAGTTGAAACTGTTGTCTTTTCTGTGATCTTTGAGGAATGTGCCAGTTCACCCCTCTCAATGATGCCACTGTTGTCTTTTCTGTGACAGATGTTGATGAATGTGCCAGTTCACCCTGTCTCAATGATGCCACTGTTGTCTTTTCTGTGACAGATGTTGATGAATGTGCCAGTTCACCATGTCTCAATGATGCCACATGCCGCGATCGTGTCAACAAGTACAGCTGTACTTGTCGTCAAGGATTCACTGGTCCTCTTTGTAGGAATGGTATGTAAATGTAGCAATTATTAATTTGCACAGTGTTTATGTGCATATTTATGCATCATTCACATGGTTAAATAAAAAATATTGGCAGCTAAAAATTTGTTTTTGGCAGTAAGCATTTAGGCTAAACAATTAATCTCTCCGACTTGACTAGGGTAGAGGTTTTAAAGTGTTGTTGTCATAGCTAAAAAAATCCATAAGAAATACAGGCATTAGGAGAACTTGTTGAAATTCCCTTCTGCTGTGGCCTTCATTATACCAGTCAATGCCTGTGTAATTGCTGTAATATCAGTCCGTGTAAATGTCTGTCAGAACAGCCGTCTTGTTGTTTCAGCTCTACTGTGTAACTCGGCTCCATGTCAGAATGGGGGAGTGTGTACAGAGACTCGCAACAGCTACACATGTGGCTGTCTGTCTGGCTTCACTGGCAGGTTCTGTGAGCGCTGTAAGTTTCCTCTTCCTTGTTATCGCCATCACAAATGTATTTTCATTACTGGTAGTTACATTTTGCAGTTGAAAACACAAGTATAGAGCATGAATGTGTGTCTGTTTGTTCATTAAAAGTGTTGATTAATAATGGAAATGTATGGGTTTGCTGCCCTCCTCAAATCTGTTATGGATTTGATTCCTGAAGTTTCTGCAAACAGTGTCAATGTGATTATGCAATTTTCTTCTTGAGACAGCGATGAAGTTTACTTAAATTACTTTTGACATTTCAACAACTTTTGGTTATCTTCTTCAGGAACTGAATTGTGTGTTTAGTATGGCAAGCAGTGTGTCTCGCGTGTGGCTGAGCCGATACCCCGTCATCTCGGTTCATGATTGGTGTTGACCCAGAGGGTCTCGTTAATCCATCATACATTTCTGTTGTTTTCACTGTCCGTCACTTTGGCGCATACTCAAGCATCATGATATCGCTTCAGCTGTCAGACCACACCTAAATCTTGGGGAAATACTAGTGCATCCGCAGGACAAAATAAATGACAATAAAAAACAGAGTGTGTATACCAGATCCCATACAAGAGTTGTAATCACACCAACATTGGCAAAACAGGGAGAACATTTCAAGGAAGTCGAGTCCATCACAACCAGTGTACAGTTTACTCCTGAACACGAGAGAGAATCAACAACAATAGAACGTAAGCAATCACTGACCAATATGTTTAGATCTGTCAACAAGTGCAATATGTTTAGCTCTGCCTGCCCCGGTGGATGTACCTGGGAAAGCCCAGACAAGACTGTCTGTCACCATCAAGTTAACCAGTGTGACATTCACCAGTGAACTGACAGACAAGTCATCCCAGAGGTACAAGGCCCTGAGAGCTGATGTCGTTGAAACGGTAACTATGGAGCCATGTTTGATACAACAATCTCATAACAGAAGAATATAAGTACAGCCATTATATCACCTTTGTTCATCTAGTATGTAGGTTAACTGTGTTTGACAGTAGAAGGTTGTTATGCCTACAAAGTGCGACAGTGAGAGGGTTCCAGCAGATATACAGCTGTTCTTGAGAAACACCTCAATAATTATGTAGTCCTTAATAATGTTTGGTGTGTATAGCAAATGTCTAACTTGTTAGTCTGGTGTAGTGCTTATGGTATTGAGGCTCAGTAACCATTCCAAATAGTAAACACAAATGGATTTTGTCAAACCGTTTGTCAGTATGGTGCCACTGCGCAATTTAATGAGTCCTTCAGCATAATTGTATTTACGCAATGCAACAACACCAAAACTGGATAGATTTGAAAATAGCCAGACTTTCTGTCTGACATTTATTATCTACCTTGTTTGGTAGGAATTAAACATATTTATATACAAACAAATGTGGGCCACTCGCTGTCTTTCGACATTGCCCCATGTACTTAAAACATCACGCTCTAAAACTGGCCCACATTGCTGGTATGAACAAAAAAACATACCGAACTCAATGCAGTACATAACAACACTACCATGGTGTAATAATACAAATTCAATTTAACACTACAAAAAATTAACATATGACCCAGATAGGAGGGGCCACTGCACCTGGAAGGTGGGGAGGGAGGTGGAATAAAAAAAATTTCAACACGAATTGAAAGTTTGCAACTTCAAGGCACGGAAGTTGGAAAAACGTACTGCTGCCTCAACGTTCAACTTGCGTGTCCCGTCAACTGCTTGCAGAGCGGGGCAGATGGCCGTCTTGCTTAACGGTGATTGGTTAAGATAGGTTATACAGCCGTATATTACTACGTAGAAGTTGCAGGGCTAGTTTACATAATTTACATATCTGGTGCAAAGTCCACCTAAGCCAATCATAATGGGATCAGTATAGCTAGGGTGTTGTTGCCTCGTGTAAAGATTAGTATGCAATCTAATTGCATACATCCATTAAAACTACTTCTAGTGACTTTACAATTACATATAATTTGATTGTCTCTCTGATAAACTATCAAAAATGTCTTAAATGCTTTCATATTGAATCCAGTTTGTTTCATCAATCAAACTGTTGTGCTTTGTTCTACAGCTGACAAAAGCTTTGATGATGACACTTTCTGGACGATTTGTGATCGCTGATGTTCTCTTCAGGTTTGTACTTTAATGGTCCCAAAACTTGCACATGTGTATGCTACATGAGGTGGCTAAGCAGTTATTTTACACTCAGAATGTGTGAACTGTTAAAATGAATGATTATCATTACAAAATGTTGAAGTTATTTTAGAAAAGTAGAAACTAGCATTTTCGCTCAGGTGCTCAATGGTTCAGTGAAACAATACAAGCACATTTTATGTTTATACAATCTAAAAATCATGTTCTATTTTTATCAGTTTAAACATCGTCATTTCTGGGTATAAAATTATTTTGTTTTTATAATGTCAATTTAAAAATAATTTTCCTCAATATTGCATTCATGTTGGTTTGTAGTAGTTGTGTTGAATTAAAGTGATTGACTCCACTAGATCTGGCAGTGTGATTGTGGACTTCCGTGTGGACGTGAACAGTGATGAGAAGGACAACTCACTACAGTTGATACTGGACACCCTCAAGAATGAGACGCGTGGGGGACAGTTTGGACAGTATGCAACAGATGTCAACTCAATAACTGCTAAAGGTATGTGCATTAAGCAGGGTTGACATGTAACGAAGTAAAAGTACTTTGTTACAATACTTGAGTAGTTATTTCAAGTAGTTGGCATGTAACGAAGTATAATTTTGACTAAATACTACCTAACGAAGTAGTTTTATCTAAAGTAACGCGACTTTTTACTTCATTACTTTTATTTACTTTGCAATATATTTTCGTAACATTTTTTGCGAAACCGCTGCTGTCAGTGGCGCTCCACCGTCAATGATATTTCATAAACTGTGCATAGTCGCCAGTCCAATAGCTATTAATATCATCCAATTGCATGCCAGTTTGTGATCATATTTGCATACAAACCTCTCTTTGGGAAATCGACGCAACCATTGTTTTATATATAGGTCAGTGAACGCAGTCTGCCAAATATTGGCATAGGTCATAGGCCGTTGACATAAAATGTCACTTCGAGCATACAATGATTGAACGCCATATCAAACCATGATGCAAATGTATCCGTTGCACCATATAAACTATTAATCAGTAAGTTTCCAATATGTATTATAAATAAAAAAAAATTGCAATTTCGACAATATATTGATAATCCCCATACACTGACACAATTCTGATATTCATGAGCGAGCGCGCATCGTGGATCGAGAACTTCACTGATTTTTGCCCAATGTCGGCAACGGCCTTACCGGCTTACGTCAGCATTAAACAGCATTTTACTTTTACGAATATAATTCATATAATAATTTCATAATAATGATAACTCTACAAAACTAAAGAGTAAAGAATTGATACTCTGCCATCTGGCAGCATCTTTTCCCAGCAATGGCTTATTCAAGCTGACCTATAATATCAGGGACAGGGACAGGGGCCCTGACAGGTCACTTTTAATNAGACTTAGCAATGATAGGCATCACACAAAAGGCATGTTTTATGATAAAAACTTGTTTATTTCGACAGTACAACCTACATGAATAGCAAGTTGAATAATATTTCTATATGAAAATGTCAATAACTGAAAACTCATTTTATTGAAAAAAATTCGTAAAATTACATTTTTATCCGAGTACACCCTTGCCTTAAATGTTTTTGTATTGAATCCAGTTTGTTTCATCAATCAAACTGTTGTGCTTTGTTCTACAGCTGACGAATGCTTTGACGATGACACTTTCTGGACGATTTGTGATCGCTGATGTTCTCTTCAGGTTGGTACTTTATTGGTCCCAAAACTTGCACGTGTGTATGCCACATGAGGTGGCTAAGCATTTATTTTACACTCAGAATGTGTGAACTGTTAAAATGAATGATTATCCTTACAAAATGTTCAAGTTATTTTAGAAAAACAGAAACTGGCATTTTCACACAAGTGCTCAATGGTTCAGACATAGCTACAATACAGGCACATTTTATGTGTATACATTCTAAAAAAGCATGTTCTATTTATGAGTTTAAACATCCAAAATATGTCATTTCTGGGTATAATTATTTTGTTTTTATAATATCGATTTAAAAATAATTTTCCTCAATATTGCAATATGTGATTCATTCATGTTGGTTTGTAGTAGTTGTGTTGAATTAAAGTGATTGACTCCACTAGATCAGGCAGTGTGATTGTGGACTTCCGTGTGGACGTGAACAGTGAGGAGAAGGACAACTCACTACAGTTGATACTGGACACCCTCAAGAATGAGACGCATGGGGGACAGTTTGGACAGTATGCAGCAGATGTCAACTCAATAACTGCTCAAGGTATGTGCATTAAGCACCAGCAACACATTGTCTAATCAAGTTTACACTGAGCACTGATCTGAAGGCATCAAAATATGTAGGCAATGCCATCTTGTCTCCATTCTTACAGAACAGAAACCTAACACATTACATGATGTAGAACTCACTTGCCTATAGATGGCTAGATATGGAAGAGGGTAGAAGTAGGAGGTAGGCCAACAATAATCATATCTTGCACAGTGCAAGCAGCAAGCATAGGCCATAATGCAGGCATTTACGGTATATATATATATATATGTATATACAATATATATACACATATTTACAGTGTGAACAGTTGCATGTATTGAGGCCAAACTGTTCATACATGAGAAATAAATAATTTTTAGTGGAAATGGGCACTCTATTATTAGATGTAATACATGATCCGTGATTATTGAAAACAAAGCAAGCTGTGCATTATTTATGACAGACTAGATAGAGACAGGTTTCTTGTGTCTTCATTGTCAAGCAGAAAGTGTAGCAGCTATACCTTGTATATGGTCTATTAACAAGTTACTCCTCAACTAGAGGAAAACAACTTGGGCTGGTGCCTTTGGGTTCTAGGCATGCTAGCTGACAGGTGAAGAATGTATCACCGTTTCTGGTATGTGGTGATCAAGTATGTGTAAAGTGTAAAGATTGTAAGATAATATGTTTGATGTTACAGAGCGACCAGTAAACAAGTACCATGGTCAGTTCAAGATGACCAGTGAGGAATACAGTGAGGCGCTGGCTGATGTAACTACCAGTGCTTACAAGATTCTGGCAGCAGCCATCAGAACTGAGGTCTGTGTCTAGTAGAAGTGGCTACACAAGTCTGTTATTCTGTACATTGTCAGAGATGCTGTGTTAAATTATTACATGCGTGGTAACATCACAGTTGTACAACTTACTTTTTCTTCCTGCATTTTGATTACAGGGCCTTCTTTTTGAAACTGACGAGGTGCCTACAATGCAATGTCTGCTAAACATAAAATGATTTCTCTCCACTTAATATGTTATGAATCAGAATATACAATGTCCCAAAATGTGCATTTAGGCAGTGGCTGACGAACTGGAAAACAATAATATGTAACTTCTACATTGGTTGCCAATCAGGATGCGAATAACCTTTAAAATATGCACCTACATGGTTAAGATCATTCATGGTTTGGTCCCGGACTATCACAACTGTGTAATAGTTCGCTACCCGGAAGACCTAAATGGCTACTTCAGTTCAGTGTTTACCAGAGAGGATAATAGTTCATTACCAGTTCCAGATGCAACATTTCAGGAGGCTAAATCAGACTATTTAGGACAGTTAATTGTAACTCCAGAAATGGTAGCTAAGGAAATAAAGGCAATGAAAGATAATAAATCACCAGGAGTGGATGGAATTCCTCCAAAACTACTAATGGAAACAGTAGAACAAATTAGTATACCACTTACAACAGTGTTCAGTTTGTCATTAAAAGACGGAGTGGTTCCTAGTGAATGGAAAGAAGCAAACATCATACCATTATTTAAAAATGGTTCAAGAAATAAGTCAGAGAATTACAGACCAGAGTAACATCAGTAATTTGTAAATTATTAGAAAGGTTAATTAAAGACCATATGGTGGACTTCCCTTATTAGGCATAAATTATTAAATTCATCTCAACATGGATTCCTAAAAGCGAGGTCATGCTTAACAAATATGTTGTTTTTTGGAAGAAATCATTAAGTGGATAGACGAGGGATCACCAGTAGATATTATCTACTTAGATTTTCAGAAAGCCTTTGACAAAGTGCCACATCAAAGATTACTACTTAAATTAAAAGCCCATGGTATCAGTGATGGCATAATCGACTGAATAGAACAAAGGCTGACTGACAGAAGACAGCGTGTTGTAGTAGATGGAGAGGTTTCAAATTGGAAATAAATTTTGAGTGGGGTACCACAAGGTTCAGTACTAGAGCCTTTATTTTTCTTAAAATATATCAGTGACTTATAATATAACAAGCAATATATTGAAATTTGTGGATGACACAAAAGTGTTTAGAAAGCTTAACAATTGTGATGATAAACAACATTTACAAAATGATTTAGGCAAATTAGTTAAATGGTCTGAAAATGGCAGATGTTATTCAATTTTGGGAAATGTAAATGCCTACATACAGGACACGGGAACTTGGATGTAAACTATAACATGGAAAATGCTGTTCTAGGTACTACTGTAAAAGAAAAGGATTTAGGAGTAACAATAAGTGCTGATATGAAAGTTTCAGAGCAGAGCATACAAGGAAAAAAAGCTAATTATACCTCTGTATAAAGCAATAGTTAGACCTCATTTAGAATAATGTATACAAGCGTGGAGACCATATCATAAGAAGAATATAGATACGCTTGAAAGAATACAGAGGAGAGCAACTAAAATGATTCCAGAACTGAGAGACCTTAGTTATGGGGAGCACCTAAAAGAATGTTGTTTAAGAACCCTAGAGACAAGGGGGTTAGGAGGATCAGAGTGAAGTTTTTAAGGTTTTGAATGGATATGAAAACGTTGATAACATTAATAAAGGATCAGTGTAGATTGGATATCAGGAAGTACTCGTTCTTACTGGGGACAATAAATAAATGGAACAAATTATCTACAGATTGTGTAACTGCTAGCAGCATGAATATGTTTAAAAACAAGGTTGACACGTATCTCAGGAGGGCGGGTTATACATAGATGAAAAATGTTGGACTCTGGATAAGCCAATGGCTTCCTTGTCCACTTGCCATCTGGGCCTTTGCCTTGGATGGCAATCTTGTTAAATCTACCCATGCCAGGCATACTGCTGAAAGTGACAGTCAACAAGAAAAACAGTTGGCCAGTGTAACTTTGCCTTGACAGGCCCATGAATGTGGAACGACCTGGCCAAATGAGTCTGCTCGGCAGTCACCTTAACGGCATTTCAATAACAACTAAAAACTGAACAAAAAAACTGACTTATTGTGCCATCACTACCTAGCTTAACACAAGCATTTACTTCATCATGCATTATAACCTACATTACTTTTTAGTTACTATTTATTCATTGAGGTGGCTATTCTATGCTTGTTTTGAATTGAGTAGTTTCGGTAATACTTTAAGATAAACAAACCACTACAATTTGTAGTTGAAATACTAAATAATACTTTTTTATTTATTTGTAGATGTTTCATAGTTTTTATTTTACTTATTTTATTTTTTTAAATACCCCAAAAATATCTTATATAATTTTGAGAAAACCCCAAACAAATAAACAACATACATATAAGCATGACAGTGTCATTGGTGATCCCACAAGTTATTTTGGTTAACAAATGAATTACAGAGGCTACAGGACCAGGTAAATTTTAGCAGAAGTTTGAATGACAGTGAAAAGTAAAAAAAAAAATTTGAGACAACCCCTCTACTATTTGTTCCAGAACCCTGTGCGATTTTGCTCATTTCATATGCCGCATTTCAGTGTTGCAAATGTTGTAGTTTTTATAAAACATTGAATTAGGTAACGTTTCCTGGTTGTTAGTGTTAACAGAACTACCAATAGATACATGTATCATGCTTGAAATGTAACGTTTTTCACTGGCGTTTTACGTATTGTTGACAAAACATAATGGCCATTTCTAATATTGACGTGTCCTTAATTTTGCCGCCACAAAGGCCCTTCAACCTGCAGTTGTAACGTCTTGTTTTCTTTCAAGATTGGATTACGCCAGCCCAGTGTTAGGGCACGTGGTCAGTTGTTTACATGTGCTCAAGATCATTTAATTGGCCTGTT
Source organism: Lamellibrachia luymesi (assembly GCA_009193005.1). Taxonomy (NCBI): domain Eukaryota; kingdom Metazoa; phylum Annelida; class Polychaeta; order Sabellida; family Siboglinidae; genus Lamellibrachia; species Lamellibrachia luymesi. Next base: position 60,788 of record SDWI01001952.1, read on the forward strand.
ATCCGGCAGGGTCATGGACGGGGTCACCAGGTCACAGCTATTGGCGGGTTCGGTTACGTTGTCAAAGGCCCATTTACCTAAATTAGCTGCTGATATTTGCAAAGTACTGGAATCACAGTAACCAGACGATATGTTCTGCATTCGCAGTTCTAAATGTGTGCCGACTCGAAGCACACGGGGCCGTTACTATGGAAACATTGTCAGCGTTTCCAAGAAGTCGGGGGATTTCCCAAAGGACTGTTTTTTTTAAAGGATGGATTGCCGAAATGCAACGTTAGATGTTTTGTAAGATGTCATTTCTGTCAGTCAGGAATAGTTGGTGGTGTTATGTAAGATGTCATTTCTGTCAGTCAGGAATAGTTGGTGGTGTTATGTAAGATGTCATTTCTGTCAGTCAGGAATAGTTGGTGGTGTTTTGTAAGATGTCATTTCTGTCAGTCAGGAATAATTGGTGGTGTTATGTAAGATGTCATTTCTGTCAGTCAAGAATAGTTGGTGGTGTTTTGTAAGATTCAGGAATAGTTGGTGGTATTTTGTAAGGTGTCATTTCTGTCAGTGTGGAGTAGTTGATGGTGTTATGTAAGATGTTCTTTGTGTAGTTTGTTGTTGTGTTTTCCAGGTGCTGGTTGTATACAAGTCCAGCAGCCTTGGCAGCAGCATTGTGGATATCACCAACATCGCCTTCAGGTGAACATGTTGTCACTTTTATATTATATATATATATATATATATAGTCGCTTTTGTATTTGCAAATCCAAACACGTCTTCGTGAGAAATAAATTTTAATCTGGAGGAAAACTGGTCATGGATCAGAATGATGGTGAATGACACAAAATTACGTAGAAGAAGATGGAAGTGGATTGATTATATCCTCCGTAGAGACTGTTAAGACATTGCTCGCACCTAATTACGATGGAGCCCTGGAAGAAGAAGACGATGAGGACGGCTCAAGACAACATGGCATAGGACAACAGAGACTGCACAGCAGATGGGTCAGTCATAGGACAACAGAGACTGCATTACAACAGACGGGCCAGTCATGGGGCACAGTTGGGAGTCTAGTGCAAGACAACCTGGCATAGGACAGCAGAGACTGCATTACAACAGACGGGCCAGTCATGGGGCACAGTTGAGACTAGTGCAAGACATCCTGTCATAGGAGAACAGAGACTGCATTACAACAGACGGGCCAGTCATGGGACACCGTTGGGAGACTAGTGAAAACTTGTCAAATTTGAAATGTATTTGTGTATAAAGATTGACTGTAAGTTAAAAGAGATAATCTGTGTGTGTGCAGCAAGGGCAGTGTCGTGGCAGACTTTGAGCTGCTGTTGGACGATGCATCCAGTAATGAGGCTCTGCAGAAAGTCTTGAAAGACTACGTGGAGGCAAACAACGGCACGTTGGGTAACTTCACAGTCGACCCATCCAGCATTGTCTACGGACGTAAGTTTTACATTCATAGTCAGTCGTTTCACTGTTGTCATTTAGATAACATTTAGGTAACATTTAGGTAACAGATTTCCTTTTCAACTATTAAAGGTTACTGCAACATTGCAGCAACCATCATTTGCCTTCTTCTGAAATTGAATTCTGGGAACTTAATTCTTCCTCTGCTAAGTTACCAGATAGTAAGGCAAGCATGCTGTCATGCTGAGCTGGTAGCCCTCTCACTTCAATTCATGATAGGTGTTGTCTTTTTGATCCATATGGCCTCCTTTATCCATATCTCACTTTTTTTACTTTCTTCCTGTTACTAAGTCAACCCATATTTCAGTTCATGGAGAAGCCAATTGATGGTTGCCAAAATGTTCTAGTGAGTAAACTGTAATAGGTGTATTTAAAAGAAAATCGATATTAAACTATTCTCCCAATTTCATGAACAATTTCACAGATTTCTGGTTGCTTTGTTGTTTTGTTTGTTATTTCTCTGACTGTTATTTCTCTGACTGTTATTTCTGTGACTGTTATGCTAACACAGTGTTCGGTCGATAAGTGATCCAGTCCAAGCCATATCAGTGTAAAGTTATTTCACAGATAATACTTCCTAAAATTTTAACAAAACGGTTTGTGAAAAAACCACCTACTTCAGGTACTTAAGTCATCCACATAAACACCTGTGTTGCTGTACACAGTACTACACACAGCAGGGAACGAATCATGCTTAAAGCTGCTTCCTCAAATGGTTCAGGAATCCAGTTCACTTATGTCCAGATGTGTAGTGTGTGACTACTTTAAGTAATGTGCGCAGTCTGTTTAATAAAAAAATGCCTAGTTTTGTTCAAATCATCGAAAGAATTTACTGTAGTCGTTAGATCTGGTAAGGATCAAAATAGTGGATATCCAAAATGGTAAACACTGTGTGGGTCAATGCTGATTATGGGTGTGACTTCCATCCTCTCGCCGATCACATGACAGAGTTAACAAATTTCACCAAGGAAGAAAATTGTGATTTTTCAGCATTTCGATTTTTACTTTAGTTAATGCTTGAACAAGCATTAACTAATTTAATAGTTTGTCTGATGATTTCACAAAAAAACTATATACAAAAGTTGCACAAATGAGCAGTTGTTGCAGTGGATACCAGGTAGGTTTGATTTTTCGCAAAATTAATTTGAAATGAGACTAGCAAAAAAATCGAATTGGTTAAGCACCTTTAAAAGTTTGCATAATATGGCACCTACATTTGGGAGATCTGGGCACCCTCTGTATTTTTCTGTATTTGTTACGGAATCTTATGGCAAATATGGAAATACGCTTTCGTTCATTTTGTTACGGAATCACGCATATTAAAATAACGAATACATTTCATTGAGAAAAACCGTGGCACCACCTATCGTGAAAATAAAAACTAATCTCACAATGTCTCTGCTAGATGTGAGTTGCGCACACTGTCTGCCAACGACTCGGATATCGCGCAAGCACACACAGTCAAGTGGTCCACGTTGTTTTGAATAGAAAATGGATAGCGCGAAGCAGAAAGCTGAGCCTTCAACATCAAAACATGACGAAGCGCAACCTAGAAAACGTACTCGTACACAGATTTTTCAGACGTCGCACACAACGCAATGGCCATGTGTTGTACCGGCATTGAACGAGTTATCATGTTATGCTCACTGAATATTTTGTGACAAAGATGTTTCAATTGGTCATGGCAGTGGAAATGATGTTCGCTGACATGTCGAGTCAAATAAACAAGGCTAATGGGCAGTGTCTGATTTCATATAATATGCATTGAACTGTCTCGTATATATTTAATTGTTTAATAAAAAAACTGCAATATATTTAAGAAAATAGTTTTTTGAGTTTTCTCAATTATGACACGATTAAAATAATGGATTAAGTATAGTTTGTGTGCGAAAACGGGTGTATTTTTTGCACGACAAAAGTAATACTGAAAGTCAGTTAAAAATACTGAAAATGGCTCTGAGAATGCTGGAAGCTATGGCATTAGGTGCACAGGTCTGGATACAGTTGTTTATATACGTGAGTGACTGTCAAGTAAGTGAACTTAATTGACAGTCGACATAGCAAACAGGAATATCGCAATGAATGTTTCTGTTCAATTGGTGGTGTCTGCCCATAATAATAAATAAATGCTACATGTAATGTTAGTTACAGAAGTGAACTCTGAGGAAGTGGCTGGGTCGTCAAACACGGCTCTCATAGCGGGCATTGTGGTGGGCTGTGTGGTAGTCATCACTGCTGTTGTCGCTGCCTTCATCTACTACTTCAACAAGAAGAAATCAAGCAAGGTTGGAAGCAGCGAGGCCCACGTGGAGAGCAACCGTCAAGAGAAGCATCCACAACGGAGTGGCAGAAATGAGCTATCCAACTAGACCTAGCATCTTGTGAGTTCTAGTTTCATTTTACCTTCCTCTTGTGGCAGTCTCATAACAAACTAGTAGAACATTATATCCCCTATGCTGGCATTCGACCTCATTGGTAATTGCATTCAACACCTGTTGCTCCAGGTCATTCGTTCATATGACTGAATACCTAGCTGAAGACATGGATATAATTACATAACTGAATAATATATGCATATAACGAATAATGGCATGGCTGAATATGTCCCAGCAAAGTCTAGATTGTTTTATTTTGCCATAAAATGTTGTCACATTCCTCCCAGATAGTGCCTATATGTTTTGTAAAATCTTAAAATTACTGAGATTGTTAATCAAATAATTTTCTGTCTGCATTACCTGATGCCCTTAAAAGTTAGGTTGTGTGACTATTAAAACCGACCAAGTTATTTTTTTAAATATCTAACTATGTCTAGTTACTGTGTCCTCGTTGTAGAATTGGACACAGAATGAGGAACACGATGCCACACAGTTCCTCTGATGGACGGACTTACAATGGACATAACGGACTCTCGCCTGGACTGGAATGATGAAAGATGGAACACATGGCACATTCAGCATCAGAAAAGAAGGGAAACAATATGGTTTAGAAAACAAATGATCTTTTGTGTAATCATCTTGGATTGAAAATCACTAAACCATATTGTACATAATGACATTGTGTGATACGCTGTGACATTGTGTGATATGCTGTGACATTGTGTGATTTGCTGTGACATTGTGTGATATAGTGTGATTGTGTGTTACACGTATATATTTATCTGATGTGGGGCGCAGTGGCTCACTTGTTAGAATGTTGGACTCTCAATCAGGTTCAAATCCTCTTGCTGCCGTTTTGAAACCTTTCGTTCACCCCACGTTGCCACAGTTCACCCAGCTGTATAAATGAGTACATGGCTAAAGGCAGTTGCGGAATATCAATGAATAGTCTGCATAGTAATTGCAGCGTAGCTGAAGTTGGGTTGGCATTGGAATAAACAGGTATGCCAGGGGTTGTAGTGTAGCGCTTTGAGCGGTCTGATGGCTACCACACAATATAAGTATATATATTGACCTACTTTAGTCACTTAAATCAAACTGCGGTGCTGCTGTACACACAGCAGGGAATGAATAATGGTTAAAAGTTTGCACAAGTTTGTTAAATTGAGGAACCAAAACAGATCGTATTTTGGCATGTTTGATGATTACTGACTTATGCTTCTTGTGTGCTAATTTTATTTAAATAAGTATGCATATGTTACTAAAGCTGTATTTTTGATTTTGAGAATAGGACTGCAAATTTTATTTAAAAAATTTGCAATAGTTTATTAATTAGTCACTACAAATTAAAGTGCTTTTAGACCAAATTTGAAAGTTATCCAAGTTAAAAAAAAAAATTAAGTTTGGAAAACAATTTTGTTCCAGCAACAAATATGAGCCGATATGTTATATATGTATTGGTTTTGTTTTCTGCCTATTTTCATGGTTTGGAATTTGCATGATAGTGTTTAATTATTGATGGTGTGCTGATATTTATATATTATATTTATGCGACTAGAGCTGTATTGCTATTTTTAAGAATGGAAACACTCATTTACACACATTTTAAACATTTGATAAATTAATCAACATAATTATATTAAATAGGAAAACGCTTTTAGCATTTTGTCATGGAAAAATGCCAAATTTGACTAACAATGAAATTCACACCACAAACTTGTTCAAATATCTAGGATCAAACAATAATCCTACATGTTTGTTATATTTATGTTGGTTTTTTGTTTTACTCATTCTTATGGTTTGGAATCCACAAGATACTGTTTAATTTGGCAATGTTAAGTATAATTGTTTTTATTATGTTTCTATCTCTTGTAGTACACATTTCCTGTATAACATTATTTAACATTAATTTTGTAACGTTTAACTTTGTGATATGTTATTACAGCAGTACCAGGCATACATGTTCACCTTACTCCCTTTAATACAATCATTTAGTTAAACACACCAAAAGTTACATGCAAATTGTGTTGATTTAATTGATGAAACAAGTTAATGCTTAGTTAAATTGTTGCTGAAAGTAAATTGATATATTTGGGTTTGAACTATGTTCTCCCGTACACTGTGGGCATAATTGTTCACATTGTAATATTCATTTAGAAATAGTAACATGTTAATCACAATTTCTTAATTTTAAAACAAAGTAGACAATATTTACTCCCGCCTACGTGCTGCTGTAAACATGAACTTTTTTATTTTATATTTGTGCATAAGTTGTTCCAGTACAGTCGTTTATGGTTGCACGCTGACTTAATTCATCACACTGGAAATTACATATTACGTAACATTAAAATGTAAAAAAAATTAAAGTTATGTGTGTTGTATTAACAAAGTGACTAGATGTGAGACATTTCAGTTTACTACATTACTATTAAGTTTGGTTCGTGTATAAAAAATATTGCTGATTGCTAAGTCACCAAATGCCATTTAAGCTTCAAAAGATTATGAAACTGCATTTTATTCTTGCCATATATTTGTTTTATTGATTTTAAAATGTGGATATTAGTCAGAAAGCTACTTTAACATGCAGGGCTTTAATGGAACTATGTGCTTACCGTGTGTGTCGTGTAATGTGTGGTGTGTGATTTGGACATTACATATTCAAGGAAATGAATACACCTGTATTAAATAATTGCAACGTACACCAGTCTTTTGTTTTCTCTTTGAACAAAATTGCATTATACTACAAGGCTCGATGGACCCTAAACATCACCATCTCCGTCCGCTACATCATCATCAGTGGAGGTCTGTATCATGCTATTTGGGTTACAGCAGCTAGTCTTCGTCCGGCCACGCAGAAGCAGGCTTCAGAACATGGAAGCCCATTTTTCTCGTTGGCAAGATGATTTCTTATAGCCACCAGCTGTAGGCTCAATGAGTCCACGAGGTGCTGGGTCCTTGGTCATCTACACAGCCCGTAGTACACCATCTGTTGTGTCCCAGCAATCACCTTCAGGTGTTGGCGGGTTCTGAATGGGTTGCAATGCTTTCTTCCAGCTGTAGGCTTTATAGTTAACGTGTTTTGTGTGCTGAATGAAACGGTCTGGCGTCGGAGTAGCCCTAAATTGTTCTGTCTCTTCTGACAGAAAGGCCAGTATCTCTACTACTTTGTC
>SDWI01001953.1:12441-28190 GCA_009193005.1 Lamellibrachia luymesi
AAACAGGCCGTGTCTGCTTCTTGCCGTGCGGACACTGCTAATAAGAGAGGACGCTTGTTCACAGCCAGGCTTAGCGAATTTAACATTATATGTAGCACGCATAAATTGTGTCTACAATCATTTCGAGTGCGCCTATTTAAAGATGTACAGACGGTTTCTTCTTCATTTGACGGGAAAATGACGGAGGGTCTATCACAGATTGAGGGCCTACCAATGGTTGAGGGTCTATCACAGATTGAGGGCTTACCACTGGTTGAGGGCCTATCACAGATTGAGGGCTTACCAATGGTTGAGGGCCTATCACAGTTTGAGGGCTTACCAATGGTTGAGGGCCTATCACAGATTGAGGGCTTACCAATGGTTGAGGGCATATCACAGATTGAGGGCTTACCACTGGTTGAGGGCCTATCACAGATTGAGGGCTTACCAATGGTTGAGGGCCTATCACAGATTGAGGGCTTACCAATGGTTGAGGGCCTATCACAGTTTGAGGGCTTACCAATGGTTGAGGGCCTACCACAGATTGAGGGCTTACCAATGGTTGAGGGCCTATCACAGATTGAGGGCTTAACAATGGTTGAGGGCATATCACAGATTGAGGGCTTAACAATGGTTGAGGGCCTATCACAGATTGAGGGCTTACCAATGGTTGAGGGCCTATCACAGATTGAGGGCTGAACAATGGTTGAGGGCCTATCACAGATTGAGGGCTCACCACTGGTTGAGGGCCTATCACAGATTGAGGGCTTACCAATGGTTGAGGGCCTATCACAGATTGAGGGCTCACCAATGGTTGAGGGCCTATCACAGATTGAGGGCTTACCAATGGTTGAGGGCCTATCACAGATTGAGGGCTTATCAATGGTTGAGGGCCTATCACAGATTGAGGGCTTACCAATGGTTGAGGGCCTACCAAAAGTTGAGGGCCTACCACATATTAAGAGCCAATTGGAAACTGAGGGCCAATTGGAAACTACACACACATATACACACACGCGCGCGCGCGCGCGCGCGAACACAAACACGAGCACGCGCGCACACACGCACGCACGCACGCGCGCACGCACGCACGTAAATGAAAGGCAATGAATTAATAGAGCATTAAATTGCATATAAATAAATACAGCATAAATCAGTATTAAATTATGAACATTTCATTGCATGTAAATAAATATAATATAAATTTGTATTACATTAAGAGCATTAAATTGCATATAAATAAATTAAAAAGAGAGTATTAAATGTAGGGCATTGAATTGCGTGCACACAAGTAACGAAATTAAAATTAGGTTTTTGTGTTAATTACAAGTAAAAAGTAGATGATTATAAAATAAAGTCGTGAACAGGTCTACTGCCAGTAGAAATCGTAGTGAAATCCGATTTCACGTTGCCGATCTTTACTCGCTGTTTGCGTTGGCACAGGAAAGATAGTTAGTTTCTTCGAATCAAAAGGTCACAGACCACAATAAATGAGGATTGAACGTGATGGGTGATTTTTTCCGAGCACTTGGGACACGTTAGTAAAGTTGATGCTTTCTGTACTACTGCGATAGATATTTCGTTTGATTGCAATGAACACTGAACAGACGCTGACCGCTCTCGTACACCTCAATGAACACTGAACAGACGCTGACCGCCCACGAACACCTCAATGAACACTGAACAGACGCTGACCGCTCACGAACACCTCAATGAACACTGAACAGACGCTGACCGCTCGTGTATCACCCCAGTGAACACTGAACAGACGCTTACCGCTCGTGTATCACCTCACTGGCTATTCTGCGGTACACACCAACATTTCAGAATCAGTCCCGGGATGGGTCGACATTGACGGGTGTCCGCTTTGGGTGGGTTTTTGTGCTCTGAACCAATGTAAAACGGAATGTGGATCTCACCCCAAAATGTGATATCTGTGTCTAGACAAGTATCATTTCCGTCTAGGTTTGTCTGTTGCTGTCTACTAGGCCCACATACTCGGTGTGCCACACTATTGTCACCAATACTGATTGGTAGATTGCATCTCACATATTCTTGCTTGATGTTGCCTAGGTGACGTGCAACTGTGGCGTAGGCCTACAACTCAAGGGCCTACTCACCCTGCATTATCTAGACCTACAGCTATACGCCCTAGGACCTACTCACCATGCATTGTCTAGGCCTACCGCTATACGCCCTAGGACCTACTCACCATGCATTATCTAGACCTACCGCTATACGCCCTAGGACCTACTCACCATGCACTGTCTAGAACTACCGCTATACGCCCTAGGACCTACTCACCATGCATTGTCTAGGCCTACCGCTCTAAGACCTATGACCCACTCACCATGCATTGTCTAGGCCTACTGCTCTAAGACCTATGACCTACTCACCATGCATTGTCTAGGCCTACCGCTCTAAGACCTATGACCTACTCCCCATGCATTGTGTAGGCCTACCGCTCTAAGACCTAGGACCTACTCACCATGCATTGTCTAGACCTACCGCTCTAAGGCCTATGACCTATTCACCGTGCACTGTCTAGGCCTATCGCTCTAAGACCTAGGACCTACTCACCATGCATTATCTAGGCATATCGCTCTAAGACCTAGGACCTGCTCACCATGCATTGTCTAGACCTACTGCTATATGCCCTAGGACCTTCTCACCATGCATTGTCTAGACCTACTGCTATATGCCCTAGGACCTTCTCACCATGCATTGTGTAGGCCTACCTCTCTAAGACCTACCCACCAAGCTTTCTCTAGGCGTACCGCTCTAAGGCCTATGACCTATTCACCGTGCATTGTCTACGCCTACCGCTCTAAGGCCTATTACCTATTCACCGTGCATTGTCTAAGCGTACCGCTCTAAGGCCTATGACCTATTCACCGTGCATTGTCTAGGCCTACCGCTCTAAGGCCTATGACCTATTCACTGTGCATTGTCTAGGAGTACCGCTCTAAGGCCTATGACCTATTCACCGTGCATTGTCTAGGCCTACCACTCTAAGGCCTATGACATATTCACCGTGCATTGGCTAGGCGTACCGCTCTAAGGCCTATGACCTATTCACCGTGCATTGTCTAGGCCTACCACTCTAAGGCCTATGACCTATTCACCGTGCATTGTCTAGGCGTACCGCTCTAAGACATATGACCTATTCATCGTGCATTGTCTAGGCCTACCACTCTAAGGCCTATTCGCCGTGCATTGTCTAGGCCTACCGCTCTAAGGCCTATGACCTATTCACTGTTCATTGTCTAGGAGTACCGCTCTAAGGCCTATGACCTATTCACCGTGCATTGTCTAGGCCTACCACTCAAAGGCCTATGACCTATTCACCGTGCATTGGCTAGGCGTACCGCTCTAAGGCCTATGACCTATTCACCGTGCATTGTCTAGGCGTACCGCTCTAAGGCCTATGACCTATTCACCGTGCATTGTCTAGGCCTACCGCTCTAAGAACCTACTCACCGTACCTGGTCGGCCACATCGAGTCCCAGTGAGTGTGCTAATCACGTATCTGATGCCTGCTTCTTGTTGGCATTCTTCAATATAATACTGCCATTAAATATGATGAAAATATATGTTCCTAGTCTTCTTCAAACAGGGTTGTTTTCCAAGTAAATAAATGTAGGATCCACAAATAGCTGTGCCATCAACATATTTGCATATCTTCTTAGCTAGTTGCAACCATTTCGACAAAAATCGCCATACATAATGTGTATTCTATATTGACCGTGGGCAAAACACATTCTACCCGACTAGGGCGGTAACTAGTCGAGCAAACCGTATATCTCCGTCCTACCTAAACATTACTGGACAGTGCAAGGAGTCACAAGGCAGTGCAAGGAGTCACAAGGCAGTGCAAGGAATCACAAGCTCTTGCATTGGCTGCCTTTCTCCCGTGCAACGCCGGCCAACTCGGCTAGTAACAATAAAATAAAATATTTAATGTAATTGTCCGGCATATGCGGAGGCGTGGGGTGCAAATATCACTAAGTGACCCAATTGGCCAGCAATTCCCCTACAATTACTGTATGAAGGACTGATTTAGCTTCACCAACAGTTGATGCTCGGAGTGTGTGTCTAGCGGGCCCTCGTTGGCTCCAACATGCGTCCAACTGAAATAAGCAGATGAATTACAGCAAGTGTAGTGCCTATTTATGTAGGACCTACCGAACTAAAAGGTACCGATACTTTCAATAAAACGTCTTCATTACAAATAAAAATACTTTCTGAAAATAATACTTCGTTACATGCCAATTACTTCAAGTGACAACTCAAGTATTGTAACGAAGGCCAACTTTTACACTCCTTTACACGTTACCACTGACAAGATGTGAGTTTGCGTTTAACTTCGCTGCTAGAAAACTGCCAAAGGAAGCATCTACATNGGACTGATTTAGCTTCACCAACAGTTGATGCTCGGAGTGTGTGTCTAGCCCTCGTTGGCGCCAACATACGTCCAACTGAAATAAGCAGATGAATTACAGCAAGTGTAGTGTCTATTCATGTAGGACCTACCGAACTAAAAGGTACCGATACTTTCAATAAAACGTCTTCATTACATATAAAAATACTTTCTGAAAATAATACTTCGTTACATGCCAATTACTTGAAGTGACAACTCAAGTATTGTAACGAAGGCCAACTTTTACACTTCTTTACACGTTACCACTGACAAGATGTGAGTTTGTGTTTACCTTCGCTGCTAGAAAACTGTCAAAGGAAGCATCTACATTTTCAATTACTAATGATTGAATTAATCTGTACTATAAAGTAATTTGTAGTTTGTAGTTTGTACTATAAAGTTTGTAGTTTGTGGCTCTTTTCATTAAACACATTTCAAGATTCCACTGTTGTGTGAGCCTGAGAGCAGTAGANTGCCTATTTATGTAGGACCTACCGAACTAAAAGGTACCGATACTTTCAATAAAACGTCTTCATTACAAATAAAAATACTTTCTGAAAATAATACTTCGTTACATGCCAATTACTTCAAGTGACAACTCAAGTATTGTAACGAAGGCCAACTTTTACACTCCTTTACACGTTACCACTGACAAGATGTGAGTTTGCGTTTAACTTCGCTGCTAGAAAACTGCCAAAGGAAGCATCTACATTTTCAATTACTAATGATTGAATTCATATGTACTATAAAGTAGTTTGTGGCTCTTTTCATTAAACACATTTCAAGATTCCACGGTTGTGGGAGCCTGAGGGCAGTAGACAATGTACAGACAGACAGTCAGTTTGTAACAGCCAGAGAGCAGTAGACAATGTACAGACAGACAGTCAGTTTGTAACAGCCAGAGAGCAGTAGACAGTGTACAGACAGACAGTCAGTTTGTAACAGCCAAAGAGCAGTAGACAATGTACAGACAGACAGTCAGTTTGTAACAGCCAGAGAGCAGTAGACAACGTACAGACAGACAGTCAGTTTGTAACAGCCAGAGAGCAGTAGACAATGTACAGACAGACAGTCAGTTTGTAACAGCCAGAGAGCAGTATACAGTGTACAGACAGACAGTCAGTTTGTAACAGCCAGAGAGCAGTAGACAATGTACAGACAGACATATGGTTTCAGAAAATATCTGCTCACTGAACCAATGCAGAGTTAGCAATGAAGCCAATGACTCCCTCGGTGGTGGTGGCGTGCTCTATGGCATCCACACTTTCATAACACACACACAACGCACAGGGCAGACAAAGGTGTGTGTCTACAGCAAGATACGAAACAGCATTTTGTACTGCTAGCTTTCTTTAATTGATACTGGTTTAAACTTGCACAATGATCTGTTGCTCGTTCACAGCTCAGAGCATTGATCTAACTTTGGGCAGTTTTAGTCTTCTTTGATTAATTACAATGGGATTACTATTTACCGGTGTCATTCCCCCTGTTACTGCTGCAACACAACGTAAGCTCCACCCATTTGTTCTGGTGATTCCTTACTCTAACCACCAATCAGGGAGCATTATGTGCCCCTCAGTTTCCCTCTTACTCTACACAAAAGTTTTCATAATTTCTGGGAATTATCACACTCGATCTCAATACTTGACTGCGCTTATCTGACATCAATTTAGAAAATGCGCCTGTGCTTTTTATAAATTGAATCAATTGAATATGTAGACAATGCTTTGTGCACATTACTGGTGTCTATTAAGAATACATGGCGCGCCCCATGGAGTCTGCATTAAAACCCCCTTGTGAAAAGCTGGCAACGGGCCTGATAATACAACAGCAACAACTTCACTACATATGACAATACTATGTGGGTGTCGACATGGTCTTCTAGCGTTTAATGTTTGCAAGACAACATTTCTGTGAGTTTGATAATAACACATTCTATAAAGTAGTTTGTAACTGCCTGCCTGCCTGCCTGCCTGCCTGCCTGCCTGCCTGCCTGCCTGCCTGCCTGCCTGCCTGTCTGTCTGTCTGTCTGTCTGTCTGTCTGTTCCCCGATATGCCCGTCAGGTTCGCGTGTAAGGGGCTGACATTCTGTAGGCGTGCCCGGGGCGCACGAGGATGGTTCGTACATTAAATATATTTAAGCATTCCCCCAATTCCTCGTACAGTTGTTAGCCACGCTATGCGCGTGCTGCGCGACTGTTACGTGATCCACGTGAGACGTCCACGTAAGTCCCTTCGTTCGGTCTGAACGCTTCGTGAAACCGGCAGTTGTACAGGATTCCGGGCCTTGTCGTTGCCAGGGTCTTGTCGTTGCCAGGGCCATGTCATTGCCGGGACCCTGTCATTGCCAGGGCCTTGTCATTGCCAGGGCCCTGTCATTGCCAGGGCCTTGTCATTGCCAGGGCCCTGTCATTGCCAGGACACTGCCCATAGCAAGGAGTCGGAAGTTCTTGTAGTGGCTGCTTTTTTCACCCGAGCATTATATGTTTTGCTCACAGTGCTCAATACTTATATGCAAGTGCTGACTTGTTTAGCGATTTGCGCGAATGTTGCTCTAGACACTACGTGACTATGTGCACGTGAATGCGTGTCCTCCTTGTCCTTGTTATGTTCCTGCATGTTTCGTGACCTACACGTAATCACTGTTTAACAATGAGGCGACCGGCCTAGTTACCAGTTGTTTTTCAAACTAAACCGTCCATGGAAATTAATGTGAATAATGTTCAAGCTGTGCCTGCGAATTAAATATAACAATTGGCTACAATATGATAGTTGTCGTGCAGAATACAGGCACCCGCGTGTATGCTATCAGGTCGTTCTATTGAACACAAAAGTATAGTGTTTAGTAGAATCGAGTGACGTCTAAGTGTGTAGTTATAAACATGATTAGCAGAAACCAAGCAACAAACACAATCGAGTAAACACTACAACAACACTAGCAAATCTTAAAGACGTAAAGCGTCAGACATCACGTGACGAGCAACCAAATAGCAACCGGTGTTTGCTGATAATTTTCTAACAGCGCCATTCGGTGTTTGCCCGGCAACCCGACTAGACGTCTTCTGTACCTCGTCCACCAGATGTCCAGTATCAGTCAAGCAGCATGACCCAACACACGTCCTTGTAGAAGGGAAGAGAATCAACATTGAGAAGACAACACACGTCCTTGTAGAAAGGAAGAGAATCAACCTTGGGAAGTCAACGGACACGGTAGGTCTATATCACTGATTTATTAAGTAAAACTTATACCGGTTAATTGAATGTATTGCACTAAGCTGTCGTGGGAAAATATTGATGATTTGGTAGTAAATGTACTCAATAATAGCAATAGCGAACTGTTTGTGTCACGTGTTTCATATTACGTAGACCGGGCACGTCTTCGAAAATTTATTATCGGCCGATTTCTATTTACGAATTATTTTTATATTACATCTAACGTCAATTATTTCCGAACAGGTGAATATAAACATTTCAGAATTAAATCGTCACCGTAACTGCATAAGATAGTCGCCAGTTATATGATATTTGTTAGACAAAATCGTACTTTATGCGAATGGCCACAGTGTCTCTCAGTGATGGTCACCGTATATGTAGACCTATGCATGGGGAGGTCATTATATTCAGTCGTAAAATGTTAGCATAGTTAGTCTCACGACAGCAGCACAGTCACTACGAGTACTAATGACTTAGCATAGTTGTACTATGCTATCGGGGAGTGTGAACGAAACGTGTTTTTTTGTATTACAAATTGCTGCCTGACAATCCGTTAGACCAATCACGCCTGCGCCGTTTAACGCGCGGCTGCACTAAATATACGTTTGTCTGATGTAACCCTACGCCTAAGTCACACAGACTGCCTATACATTCTTTCACACTCCTGCTGACAGTTTCACATGTGGACACCTGGCGGTGGAACATATCTAGACTTCCCTCTGATGTAACATCAACATGTGACGACTCGCAGCCATCAACACCCGCCCTAATAGTCATGTAATATTCACGTCTATGCTAATAGTATCGTTCTAATGTTTATGGTGAATAACATTGTTTGTTTGTACAACGTTGTCCAAAATGATCCGTTCAGCGTCAACGTTGTCCAAAATGATCCGTTCAGCGTCAACGTTGTCCAAAATGATCCGTTCAGCGTCAACATTGTCCAAAATGATCCGTTCAGCGTCAACGTTGTCCAAAATGATCCGTTCAGCGTCAACGTTGTCCAAAATGATCCGTTCAGCATCAACTTTACAAAGCCAGACTTTGTAAGCCTCTCTCGTAACGACGTTTAACACAACTTACGACATCCGGTAGAATTACCCAACGTTCTCGTCTCTGTCACTCAGATGTAAAACTCAGCCCAGAGTTACAGATTTACAACGTGTGATGTTTTAGTTACAAGCAGCAGTTTTCAGTTGTGTTCATTTCGGTGTTTTTTACAATTCATAAAATAAATGACGGCACTGCACATTTGTAAATATGTGACAGTGTGTCTAAAATACACCACATTGTGCAATGCTTAATAACCAATGCTTTACTAAGCCGTCGTTCTTGTGTTTGTGTGTTTCTTTGTGTTATACTGTGTTGATATACTAAATTGATTCCTATTCTACTTAACCAATTATACAATATATTATACTTCAGTTTGCATTGCATTAAGTATTGTCATGCTAGAATGTGGCATCGGAAGCTGTTGAATATTGAGGGGGTACGAACTTGTTTTCTGCGAGCACATTGGAGGGGGGAGGGGCACCATATACTAAACATATACCCACCAAAGATATTGCAGCCCCCCCCCAGGTTCCGACGCCTGGGTTTCTTATAATTGCTTCGGACATCGGCTTGTTAATTAAATCAATTGGTTTTCCTTGAGCTGAGAACAAGGTTTACTCGACTACAGCAAACTCCAGCATTTGTTGCAAAGTTGTGATAAGTAAATGGGACAACCAATTATTTTAAGGCGTGTAAATCACATTAAAACGCACGAATTACATACATAAATCACAATTAAAATGTGTGTGCATTGATATATTTAAGAGGGCGGGTGCGCCCCTTTTGGAAATACATGGCTCCGTATCTTTAGCTAAACGTAACTTATTATAAAAAAATATACGCGGCAAGTGGACGTGTGTAGCAAATGACTATAGTGCGAGCTTGTGTCTGTATTTTGTTTGATGTTGATGAATATGTCCTTTGCCAGAATAACTTATTCAGTTATCGCTGTCCGCCATGTTTGCTCCAGTTTTCAACAGAACAATCACTTTGGCTCTCGGACTAAGTTATATAACGATAAAGCCATTTTTCAAGCAAAACGCCTGCGCCCCACGTCTCATTGGACCGGTGCCTACAAGGTAATTATATGGTTAACTCGCTAATTATATAGTAAATTCACTAATTATATGGTAAATTCGCTAGTCGTTCACTGCGAAAAGACATTACGTTCGTTTGTTTAACGTCCAACTCAGGCCACCCGAAATGTATCCACCCCGGGGTGTATCTGGGATCTCGTAAAAAGGAGGAGGCCAAAAGGAGGCCAAAGGAGGAGGCCAAAGGGAGAGGACAAATTGGGTCCAAATGGGGAGACCAAAGGGGGAGGAGGCCAAAGGGTGAGGCCAAGGGTGAGGACAAATGGGGAGATCAAAGGGTAGGCCACATAGGGGGAGCGAAAGGGGAAGTCATTGCGGGAGGCCAAAGGGGGAATCAAATGGGGAAGCCAAAGGGGGAGGCCAAAGGGGGAGGCCAAAATGGAGGTCAAAGCGGGAGGCGAAAGGGGAGGAAATTGGGATCCAAATGGGGAAGCCAAGGGGGGTCAACGGGGGAGGCCAAAGGGAGAGGCCAAAGGGGAAGTAACAGCGGGAGGCCAAAGGGGGAGACCAAGGGGGAGGTCAAAGGGGAGTCAAATGGGGGAAGCCAAGGGGGGAGGTCAAAGGTGGAGTCCAAAAGGGTGGCGAAAGGGGGAAGCAAAAACATGGGTGGCCAGAGGAGAGGCGAGGCCAGAGAGAGGTTAAAGGGGAGGCCAAAAGGAGGTAAAATTGGGAGGTCAAAGGCAGAGGCCAAAGGGGGAGGTCAAAGGGTGAGGCCAAAGGGAAGCCAAAGGGGAGGCCAAAGCGGGAGGCCAAATGGGGCAAAGCTTAGTAACCCGTTAGTGTTGCATGCTACCATGAGGTGGCGCAACAGGTTACAAGCAAAAAGAATAAAATAATTATGCCAAAGGGGGCCATTGTCCATCCCCCAGCCCCCTGCCCCCTGCTTCCACGCGCCACTACAACCAACGTAGTTGTTCTGTAGTTTCGAGCCCATTAGTTTATGTCTAGTCCCTGATCTCTTCAATATATTATGTTCACAACAATAGTGACACAGGTCTACATTTATTGCAGTCGTCGTGGCAGATGATTCGTACAGATAAGTCGCACGAACATATCGCATTAATTAAGTAGATTACGAGGTTGTTACATTGAACACATCATCGACTGTCTAGCGTATCACCATCGACAACGGGTTATTAAGACAACGACGTGGAATGTCTTAGCAACGACAACAACCACTGCGTAAACAGTGAACAACAGTCATTTGGTAGCGTCGCCATTGTTGTAGTGACTCGATACATCCTCTCCGATCAAACTGCAAACATTCGGTTCAGTATTACGGAAATGTTCCTCTTTCCCAATCAAAGCTACTAGACCAGTAAATCGGAACAATGTTGACTATTTCATAATGTTTAATTATAACTTATGCAATTAATCACATTGGTCATATCGGTATGTAGGATTTACAGAGGGATTATAAATCCGTTCCATATACCAGGAACGGAGCGTGGACCTTCCAGAACGGGTAGGGTGAATTTTAACTTACTATTCAAAAGTTCGCCTACAAAGAGGGTTCATATGCGAGCTACGTGATCACTGCGACGATCACCTTATTAGTGCGGAGTCAGTGATCCACAGAAGTCTTAAGAGCTCACTTAGGCCGTTATTGTGAGTAAACGTGCACCTACGTTGCTGGTGTGTATCACATTAATTGAAGTTGACGGGTACGATCAGTCTGTTGCACACCAGTTAAGTTTAAATGTGTACAGGTTGATTGTCAAACCAAGGGTGTGCACAACTGATTAATTATAAAAATGTGAAAACACATTAGCAAAATTGTTTATATGTTACAAATGTGTGTGCCGGTCTTTGACATGTATTTTAATGGCATGATAAAAAGCACAAATTCATTCACTCCTAGGGCTAAAAAAACCAAACAATGTTTACATTTACATAAACAATAACTGGAGCTTTCAAACATAACACACATTCCTCCAACTCCAACTATTCATCTAAACTTCAGAAGCCTGAACAAGAATGGCACAACTGCGCTTATTCAACAACTGGCTGGACACGCTGACCACTGGCTATTTGCAAGTGCAGTTTTGTCTCACACATCAACACTTGTTGAAGAGAAAGGCGTTGACCCTTCACGTGTCCATCGTTGAGGTGTTGCTGTGTGTTCTGTGGTCGGTGGTCAAAACTCTACCATCGTCAAACAGTTGTTTCAAAATGAACCGCGACTGTGCTCTCAGGATTCTTAATACGAAGCCACTCACTGGTGCCGTGTCCCCGACTGAGGCAGGTCGTGACTTGCTACACCGAACTGAAGTTAATAGTTTCTTTGTTGTTCTACTGTTGCTTGGCAACGGCTACACATACATACGTCTAAACATGCATACATCGTACTTCTACCGAGGCTACACACGCAGCCGATCCTGTTAAATGTCAGTTATCGAGATCGTTTATTAATGCCACATCAAGTTATTGTAACTCCAGTAACTTAGTCAAGCAGTCTAATTTCATGTGTCCTTCAGTGCAAACATAAACGTGTTATTAAATTTGATAGTCGTCGTCTCCTTGTATATTGTCCAGAGACACCGCAATGGTGGCAACTGTTATATGATTGTCGTTCCAAGCTGGAGGTAGACCACAGGCTCGATAACTGATCCACACTCTAGACTCTTGTCATTGTCTTGCTAGTTGTAACTACATATCGGACACTCGGCAAAACGATTGATGTACTACATAGTCTATTTACACGGAACACTACATTTAATTAAGAACACTTCTTAGAAAACAATTAGCAATTATCACCACGGGAGGCAGTGACCAATCACCACGGGAGGCAGTGACCAATCACCACGGGAGGCAGTGACCAATCACCACGGGAGGCAGTGACCGATCAACACGGGAGGCAGTGATCAATCACCATGTGCACATGTAAACCTATCTCCCGCTATCGTTAAATATCTTTGTGCGGTGTCATTTAAGTAAGACGTGTTTCAGACCACGTATGGACAGTGGGACATTTCACCTGTGTCTCCGAAAGGTTAAACGTGTCGCTGTCCCCAAACACGTTTCAATCAGATCCACGCAATAACGAGCCACGAGCCCTGACCACTTCCATAACGAGCCACGAGCCTTGACCACTTCCATAACGAGCCACGAGCCCTGACCACTTCCATAACGAGCCACGAGCCCTGACCACTTCCATAACGAGCCACGAGCACTGACCACCTGTATTCAGTGCAGTATTATAGCGTTCTGTGTAGCTGCGTTGTGTGTTGCTCTCATCTTTATCCCTGTAGTCCGGGGTGAGGTTGACACCGATACCTCTATATCCCTGTAGTCCGGGGTGAGGCTGGCACCGATACCTCTATATCCCTGTAGTCCGGGATGAGGCTGGCACCGATACCTCTATATCCCTGTAGTCCGGGGTGAGGTTGACACCGATACCTCTATATCTCTGTAGTCCGGGATGAGGCTGGCACTGATACCTCTATATCTCTGTTGTCCGGGATGAGGTTGACACCGATACCTCTATATCCCTGTAGTCCGGGGTGAGGTTGAACCAATACCTCTTTATCCCTGTAGTCCGGGGTGAGGCTGGCACCAATACATCTTTATCCCTGTAGTCCGGGGTGAGGCTGGTACCTATACCTCTTTATCCCTGTAGTCCGGGGTGAGGCTGGCACCTATACCTCTTTATCCCTGTAGTCCGGGGTGAGGCTGGCACCAATACATCTTTATCCCTGTAGTCCGGGGTGAGGCTGGCACCAATATCTCTTTATCCCTGTAGTCCGGGTTGAGGCTGGCACCAATATCTCTTTATCCCTGTAGTCCGGGGTGAGGCTGGAACCAATGACACTTTATCCCTGTAGTCCGGGGTGAGGCTGGAACCAATGACTCTTTATCCCTGTAGTCCGGGGTGAGGCTGGCACCAATACCTCTGTATCCCTGTAGTTCGGGGTGAGGCTGGAACCAATTACTCTTTATCCCTGTAGTCCGGGGTGAGGCTAGCACCAATACCTCTTTATCCCTGTAGTCCGGGGTGAGGCTGGCACCGATACCGGTGGTCGATTTTTTCCCCTTTTTCTTCATCACTAGTCCCGTTTCACTGTCGTCTCAACCAACCGTCTCCACTCCACCATCCCTCGCTCTCATTCTCCACTCCACCATACCTCGCTCTCATTCTCCACTCCACCATCCCTCTCTCTCTCATTCTCCACTCCACCATCCCTCGCTCTCATTCTCCACTAGTATTAATCTGAAATACATTTGACGAAAATGTACGATTTGCTATTACTTTAATCGAACGAATGACTACAGTTAGTCCTGCTATTGTAGGTCAACTGGACGACGAGTTTTTAATGAAGCTGAGTGAGCAGCTGGGTGTGACGTTGGGCAGTCAACATATGCAACTCGGCGTCTACTTGCGGCTCGACCCTTCGGCGGTGCAGAAACTAAGAGCTGACTCCAAGGCTCCGTTGGAAACTACGTTCTTACTACTGAAAACATGGAGGGACAGCCGAGGGAAACGAGAAGATTCTGACGCAATGTTCGATGAACTCTGCCGCGCCCTGTCAGACCTCAAGAGGCCAGACCTCACGGACGACGTCAGACGCGGTGAGTGAGATCACTATGGGCTGAATTACAAGCATAATTATGTAATAACACATAAGATATCAGATTGGACACTTAAGTTAACGCTACATAAATAACACTTACAATTAAAACAATGACAAACCTCGATTGGTAAAATCATATACTTCATTTTTCGACGACAGTTTGATGATGTGATGTTATGTTTATATAACGTTGATAAAATGATACAACGTTGTGCACACATTGCTTTATATGGGGCGCGATGGCATACCGGTTAGAAGGCCGGACTCTCAATCGAGAGAACCCGGTTTCAAATTCCACTGCGGTCGCTTCGAACCTTTGACAAGTTTGATCACCCCACATTGCCACAGTTCACTCAGCTGTATAAATGAGTACCCGGCAATGCAGACAGTGGTGGAAATGTGAACGAATAGTCTTCGCGCAATTGCAGCGTGGCTGAATGCTTCCCAGAGAAGTTGAAATGGCTTTGGAATGAACAGGTCTGCCAGGGGGTGAAGTACAAAGTGCTTTGATCGGTCCTACGGACTGGACACCGCGCTATATAGGTCTGCCAGGGGGTGAAGTACAAAGTGCTTTGATCGGTCCTACGGACTGGACACCGCGCTATATAGGTCTGCCAGGGGGTNACACATTGCTTTATATGGGGCGCGATGGCATACCGGTTAGAAGGCCGGACTCTCAGTCGAGAGAACCCTGTTTCAAATCCCACTTTGGCAAGTTTGATCACCCCACGTTGCCACAGTTCACTCACCTGTATAAATGAGTACCTGGCAATACAGACAGTGGTGGAAATGTGAACGAATAGTCTTCGCGCAATTGCAGCGTGGCTGAGTGCTTCCCAGAGAAGTTGAAATGACCTTGGAATGAACAGGTCTGCCAAGGGGTGACGATTGGATTCAAGATGGCGCCGGTGTATGGCGACACGTTGTGGCGATGCGTGATTGTATGTGTGATTTCTCTTGCTGTTTTAGCGGCTAGTACAGCTACCATGCACAGGTATGAGCGTGAACATTTGCTGAATATTCTGGATTCAATGCATAAGGAGTATCGACCTAACTTTGCCTCTGAGAACGTTTTTCCCGTGATCAATTCTACTCGACCTACTTCTGAAATCCACCACGCCACGCTTCATCGCGCTCGCAAACGGGGCAGAAGAGGCGGGGCACTGTGCAGATTTCGTCGGCGCGGCTCTAGACCACCACTTCCTGCTATTGTTCTCGCTAACGTGCGCTCGCTCAAGAACAAAACAGACGAACTGTTCCACCTATTGTCTTTCAAACGTGAATTCAAGGACTCTTCCATTTTGTGCTTCACTGAGACATGGCTTGACCAACTGACACCTGACGCTGCCGTTACCCCACCGGGCCACACTTTGCTTAGAGCCGACAGATCAAGCGAACTGTCGGGCAAAGAAAGGGGTG
>SDWI01001953.1:36312-52315 GCA_009193005.1 Lamellibrachia luymesi
TTTAAATTATTTTTTTTTTTTTCAACCCTGGACATAGCATAGCCACTGTGACATTGCATAGCCACTGCAACGTAGCACAGCCACTGCGACATTGCATAGCCACTGCAACATAGCCACTGCGACATAGCCACTGCGACATAGCCACTTGGACATAGCCACTGCAACGTAGCACAGCCACTGCGACATAGCATAGCCACTGCGGCATAGCATAGCTACTGCGACAGCATAGCCACTGCCACATAGCCACTGCGACATAGCCACTTCCACATAGCCACTGCCACATAGCCACTGCCACATAGCCACTGCCACATAGCCACTGCGATATAGCGTTTTTTTTCAACCCTGGACATAGCATAGCCACTGCAACATAGCGTAGCCACTGTGACATTGCATAGCCACTGCTAAATAGCATAGCCACTGCGACATAGCATAGCCACTTCGACATAACCACTTCGACATAGCAAAACCACTGCGACATAGCATAGCCACTGCGGCATAGCATAGCTACTGCGAAATAGCATAGCCACTGCCACATGGCCACTGCCACACATATAAATTTCTATATACCAGATTAAAAAAAAAATCGATTTAAATCAAATAATTTTTTTATTAAAAAAAAAATTATAATTTTTTTCAACCCTGGACATAGCATAGCCACTGTGACATTGCATAGCCACTGCAACGTAGCACAGCCACTGCGACATAGCATAGCCACTGCGGCATAGCATAGCTACTGCGACATAGCATAGCCACTGCCACATAGCCACTGCGACATAGCCACTTCCACATAGCCACTGCCACATAGCGTAGCCATTGCGACATTGCATAGCCACTGCAACACAGCGTAGCCACTGCGACACAACATAGCCACTGCGACATAGCCACTGCGACATAGTCACTGCGACATAGCGTAGCCACTGCGACATAGCCACTGCCACATGGCCACTGCCACATGGCCACTGCCACATGGCCACTGCCACATGGCCACTGCCACATGACCACTGCCACATGGCCACTGCGACAGCTTCTGCTCGTGTTTCGTTTGGATGCCATCCTATTTTATGGAAAGATAAAATAAAAAAGTAAGAAAATAATAAATTATTTAACAAAAAGAAGAAAATGGGTAACAAAGGGATTTGTGTAAAATGAGATCAGATACAAAATTAGTTAATGATCCCCAAATTAATATAAAGCTCCACATATACAAAGTTGATCTCAAGTCACTTTTAAGTTATAAAAATTGCGTGATAATTCACCATCCCACTTTTTTTATTATTGAACTTAGCCAAATGTCCATTCAATGGCACATCTATGAGGTAATCAGTAATCATCATTTCTGAAATTCCTCTAAGTTTACTTATTGCTGTAGGTGAGAATAAATAATATGATACTTACATTAAGTATAATTTATTATACAATTTTGATAAATCCAAAAATTATGTACAGGTTGGGCCCCAAACTTGTGAATTAATCAAGCACATTGGCAAACTACGAGGATTGTTTCAAGGAAGCGGCTTTGGCGCACCATGTTTATAGCACAGAGAATTAGCAATGTTTCATCTTAGGAGCTGTCCCTTCATTGGCAACCTTCCCCTATGCACAGTTCATATAATTTGATCAATAAAGCAAAGCAACGCTCGAAAAGTCATCGAAACTGAATTGATGATAATAAAACAGCTTTAGTACTGAATTAGCGACGTCAGACATGTCATAGATTTGAAAAGCTAGTGGCCCCCCACAAAAATTACTGGCCCCAACAAGTTACTGCCCCCACAAATGTTACTGGCCACCCACAAAAATTACTGGCCCTCCACAAAAGTTACTGGTCCCAAACAAAAGTTACTGGTCCAGATTTGTTCTCGGATATAAAACATATAATGTGTGCAATGCATCGCTTTAGTTTCGTGAATGCAGGTCCTACATGTGAAATTAGCTAATTCTTCTGGCAACAAAACAGCTTTAGGCTTGTGTTCATCGAAAACTTAGGGCAGGAATAATACGCCGGTATTCCTGTTTATCGCGATACATACACGATACACAATATCGTCATTGGCCACTGCAGAAATGCTACGCCTATGCCAGCTACAGTATGCAAATACGGTACAGGTAGACACAAATAAATGAATTGCTACATCACTGCGAAACAACAGAGTGTCAGTGTGAACGACTTCTGCCTGTGCAGGGTTTTTGTTAAGATCCGGGACCCGGGTAATTTACCCGGCTATGGCGGTCCATGTACCCGGCTATCGTAGTCACTAGAGGAAGGCCGATTTTTATTATCCCTCGCGTCAGCTAAAGACCGACCCACTTTTGCATTAAACATTGCAGCGTCGACGTCCCACAGACAGGTCAGCGATCGTTGATCACCACGACATGTGGCAGCAAAACAGCGCCGGTCAACGAATGTCATTTTGCGTAAATAAATAGCAGTTTTTAAATCATTCGCACAGACATTTCAAGCATATTTACTTCTCACAATTCGTAGTGTTACCCGTGGTTCGTAGTTAGTAGACAGTCCGCCAAGAGCCTGGCGGACAGATCGGCAACCACGTCACACGTAGCGGACAGATAGGCAACCATGCCACAGCGGCGCTAGTTCAACAAAATAAGATGTCTAAGAGACAGTCGTCCTTAGCGCATTTTTAAAGCAAACTTATAAGAAAAGGTAACGTTTGTTAAAGCATATCCTGAAATGTTAGTCACTGAACTTGGCCAACATTATCCTTAAATAGTGTCTGAATATTCCATTTTTGCCAGAGTTTTACCGAACTGGTCAGCGTATGCTGGCATTTTTTGCTGCTGGCGCGTGGCGAACCCCTACTAGTAATTTAGTTTGGCACTGTACTGCCATGAAGTAATAAAAGGGATCAAGAGACGATGAGGTGTTTTTGAGATATCGGACAAAACATAGTATTGCTTTGCTCTCTTGTGTATATTAAGGCACAGTGATTAACCACAATTCTATTTGACTATGTGTATTTATAAAAATGACTTGTAGTTGTATACTGGTTGCAACAGCCACCGTGGCATTCGCTGTAGCCTAGGCCCTAGGACTAGGTCATAGACTAGTACATAATATAATTTGTGTAGTTCGATAATCGTAATTTTTTCATTAAAAACAACTTTTCTAACAATTTGTTTACACTGCAACGATGACATAATTGTAAGTGCTTTAAAATATACATATCTTAGGAAAACGTTTCTTCTGATTTTTGTGAAAACGGCATATTTTATTTCTTATAGCGACTAGCTCGACGCAACGATTATTGCCTACATTACTTTACTGTTTATGACGTTGATTATTTGGTAACTTAGTGTCACTTGCTTCCTTTTGAAACGATGTACGTTTGAACAATTATTAAGTTTTTGTGTTTTTTTTCTATTTGGAAAAGCACGAAGGTCGGACACACGACCATTTCCAATGTTCACAGTAATTTTCTATTGCTACATAAACTAAACTCCTGAAATTTGGATATGTTATTTACACAATAAAGGAATGTGCACAACTTGCAAAAATGGTTATCATAGAACTTGTCCCACATTCTCATTGTGGGTGTTGAAATTCGTAAAATATCGGAAAAGTCAAAATTTATGGCTGTATTATTCTTAAAGTATAGTAACTACATTCCTAGTGAACCAAGAGGTTATTACCCGTATCCATGACAACGTATGATAGCAAAATGGACACAACAATTAAACACAGGCTGCAATTAAAGCAATTATATTTTTTATTTTCGTGCACACATTGTCCTTCTGCGTATCATTCATTGATGTTACATCCTAAAATGCAGGTACAATTACGTTATATATAAGTTCCTGATGTATCGGCCACAGGCTGAGCATAAGTGGTCCCTGCTTTGGGGTTCATGGTCCCTGCTATAGCCACACTTAACAAAAACTCTGCTGTGTATCAGTAAGAAGTGAAATATAACAAACATAATGTCTGTTATGGATAAAGAGGAGAATAACAAACAATGTTTACTCAAATTATCAAATTAATTTGTTTTCATCGCCGGTACAAAGTGTTCACGTCGGCCTCGACCCGCTCACATTCACCAATTAATTTTCAGGTAAGGTTGTGTTTTCTGGAGGCGTCAGCAAACTGTGTTAATGAACTACAATATAAATATTAAATAGTGCACAAAACAAAAAAATTATCTGAGCTAAACCAGTATTTATCATGGTTCAAATGAATAAAAAAAAACTGCACGAGAACAGTTACGGAAATCATGTGGCATCGCCGATAGTGCCTTGGCCAGCACTAAGCTAAAATAATCTCGGCTAAAACCATTATTTTGCGTGGCTCATATTAGTTAGTTAGTTAAAATCTGCGTGAGAACAGCTACGAAAATCATGTAGCATCGCCTATAGTGACTTGGCCAGCGTGGTCGTAAGCGAAACTGAACTGAGCAAAAATTATGTTTGCGCCATTGCTTGTGATCTGCAGGGGCACTGCTTATTAGCTGTTGAATTCTATGTTACGTTATCATCAGGGAGGACATTCAACCACTTGTTGAACGGAAAATAGTAGCAAAAATGATTTGAACCAGCGGTGGCATGTCAGGCCAGCAAAACATGTGCCCTGAACTGGCCCGGTGGTCTTGTAAAGGGCACCAGGCCTGTGTTATGTCGTGGCCTCGTTGAGTGCAGTCTGAACCGCCGTACTAAGAACACTTGTAATCATTCATCAGGTCTGATCAACAGTTGTTCTGTAGAATACACGTCACCATAAATCAGGTGATACGAGAACCCTGTTTCCTTTTATGGTCATACAGTACGTATCTTATTTTATTTTAAGCATGTACAGCTTGATTCGCTAAGGAAAGTCCCGGGATTTGCCCTTTCTGATATGTAGGGTATTTATGTGGAAGTAACTCTGATTATCCACACTGGTTGGGGTACCAAACCTTATATTCAAGTTTGAATATTTCCTCTCTGGTGTTCTCCAGTTTGAAGTCTTGCATTCACCGCTGGTTTTCAACATCAGAGGTATCCTGACAAGGTATGTAAACACATCAAGTTACATCACAAGTTGAGGAGGCTAGGATGCAGGTAGGTATGCAATGTATACAGGCAGGCAGGGAGGGAGGCTAGGATGCTGGCAGGGATGCAATGTATACAGGCAGGCAGGGATGCTGGCAGGGATGCAATGTATACAGGCAGGCAGGGAGGGAGGCTAGGATGCAGGCAGGGATGCAATGTATACAGGCTGGCAGGGAGGGAGGCTAGGATGCAATGTATACATGCAGGCAGGGAGGGAGGCTAGGATGCAGGCAGGGATGCAATGTATACAGGCAGGCAGGGAGGGAGGCTAGGATGCAGGCGGGGATGCAATGTATACAGGCTGGCAGGGAGGGAGGCTAGGATGCAGGCAGGGATGCAATGTATACAGGCTGGCAGGGAGGGAGGCTAGGATGCAGGCAGGGATGCAATGTATACAGGCAGGCAGGGAGGGAGGCTAGGATGCAGTCGGGGATGCAATGTATACAGGCTGGCAGGGAGGGAGGCTAGGATGCAGGCAGGGATGCAATGTATACTGGCTGGCAGGGAGGGAGGCTAGGATGCAGGCAGGGATGCAATGTATACAGGCAGGCAGGGAGGGAGGCTAGGATGCTGGCAGGGAGGCAATGAGGCAGGCATGTAGGCAGACTGACAGGGTGCATGGTTGTAGGAAGGCAATCTTGCTTAAGGGGCCCTGTTTGAACATTGTTCCCCTATACTAAGGTCTTTGTGATGTGACTTAGGTAATGTGGACACAATTGTAAATGAAGATGTACATTCTTTGTCTTAGAAAAGTTATGATATCTTTGTATCTATTATTTGGAAAACATGTATTTACTATAAATTATAGGAAAGGTGTAAACACTATATTATAGAGCTGTAGTTTGTCACCGGCACTAATTCGTTCTTAGATTTCCTGCGGCATTGGAGTAATGAGGCTTGAACAATATTATGTTTAACATCACTAACCTACAATTTTGCTCTTTATGGTAGCCTAAATATAGACATATGAAAGGTTTTTCTTACATGTTGTTTCCTAATGTTCAATTTGAACAATCTCTTTAAAAAACCCTCAACAACGCTAGTGTTAAATTATCCTGGGTTTGTGTGTTGCATATTTTGTATGTATATTCTACTTCCAAAGGGCACCCATTGTGTGAAGTCCTACCCCTATAGCTGCCTTGGCCTGGGATGGCAATTTTTTTATATTTCATATGCAAACATCCTTCGCCGTGGGCTGCATGAATAATATAAATATAGCATGGTATGTAAGCTTAATCCAGTTAATATAATATTTAGATTAACTATATTATGTTATAAACACATAACTGTATATTATATTAATACCCGGGGCCCCAACTGAAAATTGGCGAAATGCTTTAAATAACTGAAAAAATTAATGCCTATTATTTACAGTGACAAAACAACGTGGCTGTATAGACAGTTCACGGAAAATTTTTATTTTCCAGCACACATACACTTCACATATATCATATTGGTATGGCTTAACGTCCAGTATGGCATGTTATAAATCGTCCGGCTAAACCACATAGTGTTAATTTCTGTAGACACGTTTTGTGTGAATCGTGACTCTGCAATTGAAATAGAGTTTTGTCGTCCTGCGGCAGAAGTAAATGAATGGTCCCCTTCGCCGAAAAAGCCGCCACTAAAAGTAAACTATCACTTGTTTTGTGGTGTCTGTCGCTGCTGCGGTTACATTTGGCAAATATTCATTAAATAGTGCAGTTTGAGGCATAAAACAAAATCTTTCACAAAGGTGGTATTCCATCAGTTCTTCATACAGATAAAACTCGGAAGTAGGCAGTCTGGACGGGTTAAATCGGACAGCGTATCTTCTCGAAATGGATGAACTTTCAATGACTTTAATAAATTTATGTGTGAGCTGCCATTTTTATTTATGCTTGAGCACGGCATTGAGCACGGTCCTGAGCATACTCAGGATTTCAGCATTTCGTGCTCAACTCTGAGCACGATTTCGTGCTCAAGACGTTTTATAACCTCGCCTGAGTTTGAGCATAGTGTGAAAGCGAGGCTTAAGCATGAAACCGTTGAGAAAATGAAGTAGTTCCAGTATACGTCAGAAAAGTACAGTATTCGACCTAATAGAGTTCGCTTTAAAAAAAATTGGACCATGGAAAAATGTCAATGAATCTGTTCTGTGCACAAACATTTGTTTTTCTGGACAATTATGTAACTGTTTAACACTAATGATGTCATTTGGTGACTAGTGTAGAACAATTGAAAAATGGTGCCAACTGTTTAACACCAGATGGCGACATCAGTTGTTCCACGCTAGTCAAATTACAATAATTATGGATCCTGTTGATTAAGCAAGAGGGGTATGCTAATTAGATTAAACAAGAGGGGCTAATTAGGGCATGTACGCTTAAAAGGTTGAATACAGTACCTTAAAATTAATAGTAGTCTTTTATGCCAGGACCCAGGTATGCTTTTTCTTTTTTGATGAAAATAATCTAAAACTTTTTTTTAACGTGTATGGGGTGTCTTTAAAGTGCTTTAAAAAAATAATTAACATACATCCATAAAACTGATACCTTGATGTATCTTAATAATATACCTTTCCAATGAAGCAAAGCTCTTTGCAATAACTTAATTTTCTAAAAAATGGTCCAGCATAGCTAGTTATCGACCCCACTCGGCCAGTTCATCCTGGCAGCCACGACTGGGTCGAACTGTATTAGTGATGTACATTACAGTACTTACTAATCTATGCTAATTCGATATAAAATACAGTTGTGACAAACTATACTTTGTCCCTGCCAGCGACTGATCGCTGCCAAGGCAAAGTCCGCTCATGCGTGGAAACCCCATGCATTTGTAACATGTGTGCCTATTGGATGATTCATATTTAATGACGTCAACGTCTTGGGGAATACCAGGGAAACACCAAAGCAAAGATGGCAGACGGAGTTGTAAGGATCGCAAACGAGTTCGATATTACGCCAATTTACGGCGGCAAACAATCTGACTGACAATAATATAATGTGCCAAGAAATCCTCACATCAACATCAGACATAATGTTACCTTCAACGATTGTAACTGTTTCATAAAGTAATACAATTCATATCGAAATGTTTAATATATTCATTACTTTATTTTATTGGTTTGCTAGTATGAACAACATTTGGTATGATTTATATAAATTTATTCAATTGTTATTACTTTTATTTGATTTTAAAGCAGTGTCTGTTTTAGTTGTATGCATGAAAACTTTGTTGTTTTTTTGTTATTACAAATAATACAATACATATACTTCTAATATATACATTTTTGTGGGGCCAGTTCAAATCGGAACTGGCCAGTTAAAAAAATATGGACCATTTAATTTTTTGCTCATTTCAGTCACTGTCGCATTTGGGATATATTAATTTTTAGCAGATTTTGAGATACACATTTGACATATGAACCATATGATTGAGTCGTACAATCTCAGCACTGATCGTAAAACAAATGAAACAGTTTGCAGCATGATTTCCCATTAATACATTTTTTGCAGAGTTTATCATGTTTGTAATCATGCTACACACTCATTTCCATAAAGTAACAAGTCTCTTACGTACACACCAACTTCAGTATGTGGCAGTAATAACACTCACGTTGTCCTCTCAACAATCTGCTGCTGGATATTACCTGGAGAAAGTCCACATAGTGTTTGATTTTTGATGTTTCATTGGGTGTATGTAGAAGGGGATTTGCATAATGATGTATTTCAGTTAACATGTCAACATAATAACATAACAGCAATATTGTGCTTCATTTCTATTTCAGCCCTACCATGGGTAAGAAGCAGAGCAAGTATGTTCTGCCCACTCAGAGTCAGTCGGCCAGAGGCACCACCCAGGTGAGAGTGCAGCAACCCACACCGTCTGGCTCCAGTCTCATAACAAACCTCTCTGATAAGGCATCTGTTAACTAATTTTGCATTTCGTAGACACAGAAAAAAGTTGTTGATGAAGAGATCCATATAGCTTTCTCGCATGTCTGTCCGTGTCCTGATCCCGTGTGAGGTAGTAATGTGACCCCCTTAAAAAGGTGACCCCGGGTAACTTTTCTATAATATAAAAGTGACCCCCCATAGATTTTTATCCCTGTTAATTATTTATGGTTCAGACTGCGATTTAAAAATAACAGGTATGTATGTGTGTGTGTATATATATATATATATATATTTATATATATATATATATATATATATATATATATATCTTACTATGTTATAATATAATTGTTTCGGGTGGGGCACAATTCAATGGGCACATTGCTATACAAAACTGACCCCCATAGAATGTTGACCCTGTTGTTATTTATTTATTGCTCAGACTGCAATTTAAATATAACAGGTATGTATGTATGGAAGTTATATACATTATATTTATATTTTAGGTATCACTGTGTATGTAGTGCTCATGTTAAATAGGTTTACGCATGCACGAGAATAGCTCCTGGTATATATATAATCATAATTAATAAACATTTATTGTACTAAATATACCAGTGTAATAGAGGTTTTTGTAGAAATTTATTATATTTAACTATATTAATAAATGCCAAATGATTATATTACATTGGGACTATGGTACATATGTATAAATGGTGAATAACTTTATGACAATTATTATCTGATCGTACCCATTTATGTATTATGTAGTTAGATATATGCTAATAATCGATTACTTTCTGTACCACACAAGCAACCACAGCTTTATTCCATAGAATATATTCTAAACGAATATTTTCGTTTTGACACTTATACTGTTTACACTGTTCCAATAATTATGTAATCAGAAACGTTACAACATTGATAAGTTTAATGAAACCAGGCATCAATGAAAGGTGTGCCCGACCATTCATCTTTGAAGAAGCTGACATTGCACTATATAGCACCAATGTTTAAGTACTGTTGATATACACATTTAAGTATACAAGAACGTTTGTACTATGTGAATCTGTTTTAGTAACTAAAAATACACAAATCATTGTTTGATGCCAAATAATAATAATAATGTTTTATTATAAGCAGAAAATACAAGGTAGTATGTGAGTAGAATATATATATATATATATATATATATATATATATAAATTATTGTTTTTATATAAATTATGTTTACTACAGTAGATTATTTCAATATCTTGTGTCGCCAGTAACAATATTATGTGTTAATTAATAACACATGTAATACCATAGTTTGGTCAATTTGGCAAAAACACTAGTTGAGAAAAAACTGAGAAACAGGAAACAAATCAAATCTGCAGTCATATTAATTCAAGTTTGGTCAATTCAGTGATAACATTAGTTGATAGAAAACACTGTAATTGTTAGAGGAAATAAAAAGGAATTGCATTTTTTTATACTTGCTAATCATTATTAGTATTTAATTTATCAGCAAAAGCATGGAATATTGGCATCTTTGTAATACTGATTGGTAATAAGTTCCAGCGTTTTACACCATAAATTGATAAATACCGTGACTTAACATTTGTTCGGACACACGTCGTACATATTAACATTTTGGTTGAGAAGGACATAGGGCATCTTCTTCTTCCCCTTGCTCCCTTGCGGGGTGGGGTCCAAGTCACTTGGTAGCTTCTTCCACTTTCGTTGTTAACACTCTCCATCTCCCTCTGTCTTCTGCGATGGTCTTCCACTCTTGGCCGTTCAATCCTGCCCTTTCAAGATCCATTGCAGCTTTGGTCTTCCTCTTCTTCTGCTTTCCATGCTCTTTTTGACAGTCTGTCTTCACCCATTCTTTACACATGTCCTGCCCAACTCATTCTGCTTCCGGCTACTTTCATCTTTAGATGTTTTTTATGCCAATCTCTTCTCTCAATTCCTTCATCTTCCTTCTGTCTTCTTGGGTTGCTTTGCATATTCTTCGGACCCAGTTGTTTTCTGCTAACTGCATCTTCTCCTCCTGTCTCTCTGTCAGTGCCAGTGTTCCCAACCCGTATATACAGGCTGGTACCACGCAGGCTTCTAACACTTCCTTTTAGTTGTTTCTTCAGTTTTCTGTCCCACATAACCCCTTCCACTCTGCTGCCCCTGCTTGCACTCTCCTCTGTATTTCCTTACTACTTCCTCCATCCTCACACACTGCCGCCCAACAACTACATATAGGTCCACCTCTTGTTCGCCTATCCACATTACTTCTGTCTACTCCAGATTCATTTGGAGGCCATGTTTTCTAAAGGTGTTCCTGTTCAGACACCTTTCCACTGATCAATTTCATCACCATAATGAAAATCAGGGGACTCAAGGCACTTCCCTGTCTAAGTCCAACTCCTTCTCCAAATTGTTCTGATGTTTCTCTTTCAGCTCTCACCACTGCTGTTGTCTCCTTGTACATTTCCTCAACATTCTGACCTCTGTCTCTACAATCTCTCCATCTCTGCAAATGCAAGTTCTCTCGGCACAGTGTCGAATGCCTTTTTTGCAGATCGACAAAACCGAATGCTACATCCTTTCTAAATTCTCTCCTCAACAATTTGTCTGATGGTAAACAATCCATCATCTGTTCCTCTTCCTTTCCTAAGTCCCAGCTGATTCTCTCCGATTTGGTCTCCACTATATGCCTCACCCTAGCATCCAGTATATTTTCATCAGTTTTATGGCTAACATCGGAGGAGGGGAAAAAATTTAAATAACAAATATTTTACTGTCATGTCAAACACAGGACTGGTGGAAAAGAGAGAAAAGAGATGAAGGGGAAAGGGTTAGCCAAGACCAGTTGGGTTTTTTAAAGTTTTTGTATGGATTATTACAGTAGTGTTTAAGGTAGCTGGGACGGCTTGTCATGAATTGATTAGTTTCAGTAGAAGTTTTTAAGATAAATTAACCATTTCTTCACAGATTGTAGATTAAATACTATATAATATTCCAGATTAATAACATTTGCAATTTTTTTATTTTGGTTATATTACAAGATTAACAACAAAATTTTTGTAAATGTAAAAAAATAGCCACAGAATGCAAAATTATTTCGTTTTGAGAAAATCCCCAAAAGAAATAAATGACACAATTATGACAGTGTCACTGATAACCTTAAGATAGATTTTGGTTAACAAACAAATTACGTCTGCTACACCACACAAAAGTTTAATGACAGCTTAAAGTGGCAGTGTATTTTTTATACAAACCCTTCACCAATCATAATTCAATATCGTATTATGTTGCCTACATCATTTCGTGGTTATTAGTGAAAACGCAATCTCAATAAATGTTTGTTTTTGGGTCAAAATTTACAGTTTTCACTGGTGTTTTATGTACTCTTGAGTGCCAAATAAGTGTCCCTATATGCGTATTTACTTTATGAAAAATGCCACCCTATACGCACCTTATTTGGCACTATACTACTATTAAAAATTTAAACATTTGTGCCAGCCTATATTCTCCGATAATCCTGGCAAATTATGCAGGGTATAATTTTTAGGAGAGCAATTGCTCTCACTCACTATTGCTAGCGCTAATCAATCATCCACAGTTCAGTAGTGAATTTAGCAGTATCCCATGCTTCTGAGGATCCTAGATTTTGATCCTGAAGTGTTACACCTTTAGATTTCTATGAATCCTTAGTTCTCAGGAGTTTGACATGATATATTATTAGTTAAAACGCCATTATCACAGCGTAAACCGACCGTAAATGGCCGCCGTGCGCGGCACCTCAAACCGGTCGTAACTGGCTGGTGGCGGTTTCCCAGAAACAGGCTTGCGTATTCAATTCAATAAAACTTTAATGTCCATTTAAAAACGGAAAATTCCCTGTTTTTTCGCAGATATAAAATATGGTGCTATATATGCGGTGACATGAATATGCACAAAGTTTATGCATATTCGGCAGGAAAAAAAATACACGGCGATCTGTGTAGTTTTCTAGAGACGCCTTCTTGGCTTCACATCAAGTAAAAAAATTGCTTCAGCGCTAAAAAAAGACAAATATACTAGTGACTTTTTCACACTGTACTATTATTTGTTTTGAACAATTTGCCCCCCCCATACTGTTATTTGGCACTATACTATTATTAAATTTGACCGATTTGCCACCCTATACTGTTATTTGGCCTATACGTTTATTTTGCACTCAAGAGTATTGTTCACAAAACATGACCATTTGTAATATTGACACATCCCCTTAACTTGCCACCACAATCCGGCGGGGTCACCAGGTCACATATACGTTGCCATTTCCATTAGCGTCAAAGGCACAATAAACATGATTTAGATAGACATATTACTGATGTTAACTGGAATCACAGTAACCAAACGATAACTTCTGCTTTCACGGTGAACGAGTATAGCTGGTTCGAATATCGTAGCAACATGTCGGCAACACGTCACAGCTTGACCACAGCCCGGGGCCTACGACTACGCATGGAAACTGTCCGTCTATATTTCGTTTTGAAACTTTCATGACTATGAAAATCACTTCTCTTACAGAACATTATTCACATCAATTTTGCACGAGACTGATAATTTGTATTTTGTATTAACAGTTGGAGAACAATGAGTTGTCTGCTTAGTAATGTGGTACAACGCTATCGTGAAAGGCGTTCCTCGGTATTGTGAATATATTTTCCGTGTCGCAATGCTTCTCTGCCATTAAATTTTTGTGAACATTTCGTTTTTCAGACATTAGATTTATCTTAAAATAGATTATTTGTAACAAAAAAAGTCGCGTGAGAATATTGGTGGGACATAAAAAATAAACTGCTTTTTTTTAATTCCCCAAAATGTAGTCGGCGGATCCGTTAAACGAAAAAAATAAAAACCGTTGCTTAACAGACAGGACCTTCATATCTACTAAGTGTCTAAGTCTTGGAATGTTAGTACTCTACATCTATGAAATAACATGATATATATATATATGTAATCTTTATATAAATTATGTTTACTATAGTACAGTATTTAAATATCTAGTGTCGCCAGTAAAAATATTATGTGTTAATTAATAACACATGTAATACCATAGTTTGGTCAATTCGACGAGAACATTAGCTGATGAAAACACTGTAATTGTTAGAGGAAATAAAAAGGAATTACAAATTTATTTGTCATATTTACTAATCATTATTAATATTTAATTTATCAACAAAAACCATGGAATGTTTGCATCTTGGTAATAGTGATTGATAATAAATTCTAGCGTTTTTCACCATTTTAGTCGAGAAGGACGTAGAGCAACATGCTTAGTAAAAAGACACTGGGCATTGTTATATGTCTTAAACATGACAGACAAGACCTTCATATCTACTAAGTCTCTAAGTCTTGGAATATTAGTACTCTACATCTATAATATAACGTGTTAGTCTGATCACCCTGTAACACAACAAGTGTCTAAGTCTTGGAATATTAGTACTCTACATCTATAATATAACGTGTTAGTCTGATCACCCTGTAACACAACAAGTGTCTAAGTCTTGGAATGTTAGTACTCTACATCTATAAAATAACATGTTAGTCTGATCACCCAGTAACACAACAAGTGTCTAAGTCTTGGAATGTTAGTACTCTACATCTATAAGATAACATGTTAGTCTGATCACCCTGTAACACAACAAGTGTCTAAGTCTTGGAATGTTAGTACTCTACATCTGCGAAATAACATGTTAGTCTGATCACCCTGTAACACAACAAGTGTCTTAAGTCTTGGAATGTTAGTACTCTACATCTATAAAATAACATATTAGTCTGATCACCCTGTAACACAACAAGTGTCTAAGTCTTGGAATGTTAGTACTCTACATCTATAAAATAACATGTTAGTCTGATCACCCTGTAACACAACAAGTGTCTAAGTCTTGGAATGTTAGTACTCTACATCTATAAGATAACATATTAGTCTGATCACCCTGTAACACAACAAGTGTCTAAGTCTTGGAATGTTAGTACTCTACATCTATAAAATAACATATTAGTCTGATCACCCAGTAACACAACAAGTGTCTAAGTCTTGGAATGTTAGTACTCTACATCTATAAAATAACATGTTAGTCTGATCACCCTGTAACACAACGAGTGTCTAAGTCTTGGAATGTTAGTACTCTACATCTATAAAATAACATGTTAGTCTGATCACCCTGTAACACTACAAGTGTCTAAGTCTTGGAATGTTAGCACTCTACATCTGTGAAATAACATGTTAGTCTGATCACCCTGTAACACAACAAGTGTCTAAGTCTTGGAATGTTAGTACTCTACATCTATGAAATAACATGTTAGTCTGACCACCCTGTAACACAACGAGTGTCTAAGTCTTGGAATGTTAGTACTCTACATCTATGAAATAACATGTTAGTCTAATCACCCTGTAACACAACAATGCAGTGCATGTTAGTAATATATGTAGTTCCCCAAATTTCACAGCAGTAACCTAGTATAGGTAAAACAGTGAATACTACAGGGTAGGTAGGCTTGTTGTTCCTGGGATATTACTTGCCCTGTTCATCAACTACTCTAGACAGTTTGGATTTCACACAATTTATATGATTTTTCCAATCAAGCTTTTCATCAATCAAAACTCTAAGGAACTTTGTTGTATTAACCCTGATTATTTGGCTATTGTGAATTCTAATATCTAAGTCATAATTTATTGTACGATTACCAAAGATCGTATAGTTGTTTTTTTATACATTCAATGACAGTTTATTTACAGTGAATTATTTGCACAGAACCTTGTGGTGCGCCACATAAAAAACGAATAAATTAGATGAACATTAATCTATTTTAACACATTCATTTGCATCACACAGTTAACTTTCGATCCATTTCTCTGCCACGTTTGGCTGCAGGAGCATCAAGGCATTCGTTATTCCTTTTACTGTTCTCAGATGTTGTGGACATTTCTCAGATGGCAAAATGTGGTTTTCGTTCAACTATTATAGGATCTAGTGTCCAGGTGGCCATCCATAGACCACACCAATGGTTCAACTACTGTACTGGATCTAGTGTCCAGGTGGCCATCC
>SDWI01001953.1:53850-67768 GCA_009193005.1 Lamellibrachia luymesi
TACAACATGCCAAATCACGTATTTAAACATTGTATATCTCACAAGAAATGTGGTTCATATCTCCGAATATTTCGGCCGTATCTCACAGAGCTGACGAAGGCTGTGAAACACGGCCAAAATAGTCGGATATGTGAACCAAGTTTCTTGTGATTTAAGCAATATAATTTAACAAGCAGAGAGATAAAAATTTCTATACATTCAAGTAGTCACGTGTTTGTTTACTTTCAGAGTAGCAGTAGTAGCTTGTTGGCGCTGACCAAAGAGGAGGAGAGGTATTGGCGCCTGGTGAAAGTCATTCTTGGTGATATGCCAAGAAAGCTGAGGGATCTCTTCCGGTCAGCTTTCCAGAAGACATACGGACAGAAATGGGTTGATAATTTAGCCACAGGGAACTTTTTTATGGCAAAGGTCCCAAAGTCGAAGAAAAGAGATAAGCACATAACAACCACTGTTGAACAGGGCATTTCAGAGGAGTTTGACCCCACTGTTTTGTTCTTCTGTTTGCTGAACTCTGGCACAAACCTGTTGCTGCCAGTCATGAGAAAGAAGGAATTGAGAGTGTCACCTTTCTATGAAAGTGAACGCGTGGATCAGCTCCGTGAACAAAGAAATGCCGTGGCCCATGCCACTACACCAAGTCTATCTGAAACAGACTTCCAAACAAGAATACGAGAGATAGAAGACATCTACACACAGCTTCAGTGGGACCAGACACAGTTAAAGGAGGCTGCTTGTGGTCGCCTCTGGCCTGTAGAATATCACAGACTGCAAGGGGAGATAGATGTGGTAAAGGCACAACTACAGGACCTTCAACAGGGACAGCAGGACCTTCAACAGGGACAACAAGACCATGAGCAACGACTGCAGGACATAGAAAAGCAGCCACAACAGGACCGGGAGAAGTTTGTGAAGACAGTGGAAGGTATGTCAATAACGTTACATAAAATAGCTCTTTGTTTTTTTCACATCTGGGGCCGAGTACATTTTCATGAGTACGAGTACATGTACATTGCTAAAAGCTGAGTATGAGTACATTCTCACTGGTACGAGTTTTATAAATATTAAATAATAATGTATTTTAAGCTAAAAATTATTAATTAATCTAATTTATATAACTCAGCAACAAGTGAATATGCAATGGAAGTTGGTCAGATTTTTGTCTTTATTTCATCAACAATAACATTTACTGCAATTAAAATAAAGCAACCAACAGGAGGATTTGTTACTTGACAACACACTGGCTACATTTCTTTGTTTAGCATTTCTCTTATCTCGGCTCCCCCAGTCCCTGCTTTCTCCGACCCAGACTAGCAGGTCTCATGGCTTCATGAGACCTGCTGCATGTCTCATGGCTTCATGAGACCTGCTGCATGTCTCATGGCTTCACTGATCCCACACTGAGTTTATTGTTACCAACTACTTGAGTCATTGTTTGCAATTGCAATCAAGGGTCAGGTAGGAGTCTTCCAGATGTGGGATCCTCAGATGTTACCTACATAGTCTCAAGGCTCTGGAAGACATGTCTGGACAGTGGATATGGTCTAATCAATTAATTAAATAAGGATCATCTTAAATTAATCACTGTCACGGATTTTGTTGCACTTTTTGTTTTAGGAAAATATTTTGGTTGTTACAGTAGTACAGTAGGGAAGTTCTCCATAAATCCATACAATATAATTATGGTTTACCGCAATATATATAATATATTATCTATACTAGAAGACAAACTTACAATGCTTACCCCTACAGACAAATGGGAACCCCAAACATCTTTTACAAACCCATCCTTTTACAAACATACAGACATGGTATGACTCATAAAATCAGTTTTTGCTTGAAGTCCCTTCTTAACTGCAATTAACAATTTAGTTAGTAGTTAGTCTACCAGTGACTAAACATTACCCCCCCCCAAACATGTACATTATTTGAAGGGGTAGAGGTGAGAAGATTTGTCCAAATTGCAACAAAGGGGACGTGTGGCAATTTGAATAAAGTATGTCCTTGTTTTGAATAAAGACCACATGAGACCAATTTACATGCTTATACGTCAGTTCAGTTGACATGCTTATACGTCAGTTCAGTTTACATGCTTATACGTCAGTTCAGTTGACATGCTTATACGTCAGTTCAGTTTCTCTTCTTTTGGTGCACAAAGGTGCAGTGTTGCAATTTGCAATCTGTTTATATTAGAAGTTTGCAATTTATATTTTCTGTTCTTAGACTACTGTTTGTTGAGAGGGTTAGCACAACAGGCTCAAAATCCCCTTTGTACTTTTTAGCCAGACTGCTGACACCAGTTTTATACTGGTGTAGGAGGCAGTGTGACTTGAGTCACCTTACTTCTACAGAGGAAGACTCAGCTGGCAGTTCTCAGCAGTTAGCACTGTCAGCCAGGGCCAAGTGACATGGTCTCCTGACTGCGTCAAAGATATTTCTTGGCTAACTGGTTGGTTAACTGATGAATAGCTCTTTATGGATATCCAGGTGGCTTAATTAAACAAATGGATTATGGCATGAACTGGTAGACTACAATTGTTTGTTACAATCAGAAATAACAAAGTTTTTTTTTTTTAAATAGTTGAACATTCAAATACTTCAAGAAAGTTTCACCTTGTAAACAAATAATTTTGTATGAGTACTTCAAAAATGTACCCCGGGTGTGGAACTTTGTCTACTTTGTTTTGAATGCTAAGATGCAATACATAGATAAAGTAGTATATATGTGACCATAATGGACTATTTCAAAACTCCTCTGCTGGTGTGATATGTCATTTAATGGAAACAATACATGTTGTTATTGACACAATGACTCATGTTGGATCTATATGTTTCCCTGTGTCAGTAAGAAACACTACATGTTGTTATTGACACAATGACTCATGTTGGACCTGTATGTTTCCCTGAGTCCAGGTGGCCATCCATAGACCACACAAATGCAACAGTGTTATTTGAGCAGACATTCCTTGGTTTTTGTCCACATCGTTCCATGAACCCAACATCGGGATATAGACTAATGATCAGCAGTCTCTTAAGATTCTACAACATAAATTGCCTCTTTAGAAGTAATTTCATTGTCACAATTTGCATTACTGATGAGACCATTAGCATAATAAAACGCCAGCCATATTAATATTTAAAAAAAATTAATGTTGTAGAATTATAATTCAGATCATGTCATTCACAGTGTTCAGTGTTTAAATAAAAGTATAATTAAGTTTCAAAAAGGGAACTGATTACATACTAGATCTATCCTTATTTTTACAACACTATTTAATTACACCCGTTCACAGTAACTTATTACATTCTTATTACATCTTTTTAGTAGACAATGAGTTGCCAGTTTCGTGCATGTTCACATTTCAACTATGGTAAGCTGCAGTTATTAATTATTGCTCTTTGTGTTCATGTTGCTGTGAATGTTTAATCTTAAACTATCAATCAGTCAGTGCTGTAATTAATTTACGTAACCGGTGACATGGTACTGCGCGGCTGGGTGCCAGCCTTAAATGTGCGGATAAGGAGATTACGAACGAGAGACATTTTAGCACCACGACACTTGTTTTCGGCTGCTTTCTGAAGAATAATACAACATGGACAAAATGTGCTTATTTAAATGTCATACAACTTTTCAGACAATAACATTATTAAAACACGTAAAAATTACCACTTTCAGCTTTTCAGGTTTGACAAAATATTGGCCTTACCACTTCCTACGGCCTTGTAAAGCATACTTAGTACTTACCACTTCTTACAGCCTTGTATAGCATGCTTAGTGCTTACCACTTCCTATGGCCTTGTATAGCATGCTTAGTACTTAGTAATAATTACCATTACAGTCTAATATTATAAGTGCAGAGTGTTTCTAATATAATACAAAATTCCTTAATACCCGTTTATTTGTAAACTTCCAGAATCCATGCACAAGTACACTGCTGCTGACTCCAAGCGATGATCGTTATTGGCGACTTGTAAAGATCATCTTGGAGGACGTTCCCTGTAAGCTGCGACAACTCTTCCGGTCTGCCTTCCAGTCTCGCTACAGGATTGCCTGGGGTGACAATTCCACGTCAGGGAATTTTTTTATGGCTATGGTTCCTAATTCGAAGAAAAAAGATAAGCACATAGTAGACACTGTTGAACAGGGAAGTACAGCGAACTTCGACTGTACTACCTTGTTCTACAGTCTACTATTCTCTGGCACAGACCTGTTGCTGCCAGTCATGAGAAAGAAGGAATTGAGAGTGTCACCTTTCTATGAAAGTGAACGCGTGGATCAGCTCCGCGAGCAAAGAAATGCCGTGGCCCATGCCCCCACACCAAGTCTATCTGAGGCAGACTTCCAAACAAAGATACAAGAGATAGAAGACATCTACACACAGCTTCAATGGGACCAGACACAGTTGAAGGAGGCTGCTTATGGTCGTCTTTGGCCTGTAGAATATGCCAGACTGCAAGGGAAGATAGATGTGGAAAAGGCACGAATTGACGATCATGAGCAGCGACTGCAGGACCATGAGCAGCGACTACAGAAACTTGAGCAGCAGTCACAGTCACTACAGGACCGAGAGACGTTTGTGAAGACAGTGGAAGGTATGTCAATAATGTTACATAAAATAGCTCTTACTCTTAGATTGTTTACTTTGTTTTGAATGCTAAGATGCAAGAAAAAAGAAATAAAGTAGTATAAGTGTAACCATAATGGACTATTTCAAGACTCCTCTGCTGGTGTGAATATGTAATTTAATGGAAACAATGCATCTTGTCATTGATACAATGACACGTATTGGACCTGTGTGTTTCCCTGTGTCAGTAAGAAACAATGCATGTTGTTATTGACACAATGACTCATGTTGGACCTATATGTTTCCATGTGTCAGTAAGAAACAATACATGTTGTTATTGACACAATGACTCATGTTGGACCTACAGGTTTCCCTGTGTCAGTAAGCGCCATTATCACTCTCTGCATGACAGTCTTGCAGTTTATTATACTGACTGTAATCATGTACAATTT
Source organism: Lamellibrachia luymesi (assembly GCA_009193005.1). NCBI lineage: Eukaryota > Metazoa > Annelida > Polychaeta > Sabellida > Siboglinidae > Lamellibrachia > Lamellibrachia luymesi. The sequence continues at coordinate 58,865 of SDWI01001953.1, forward strand.
GCGAAATAATTATTAGCATTTAGATCCAAAAAGAGGTCAACTGTTTTAACACAAACCCCACTAGAGTTGGTCTGGCCCAGCTATGGTATATCTATGTATAATATTCTGTATAAACCTATATAGACATTGTTAAAGTCAGTATAAAACAAGGTAAGGTATGTATGGCTTATCCTGGGTGAACACTTAACAAACCTATTTATGGAGGGTTTTTTAAAACATTGAGTATACTTTATTCAGGTGAAAAAACTATATAGAACATGTTTAAAGGTCAAGGTTGCGTAAGTCAGATCTTGTGCAGTCTATAGACGCCTATGTTTACTTTGGCATGTTCTGTACACCTCTCTCAGTCATATCTGTCTGTACAATATCATGTTGTGACTGATGACCCAGCAGTCAGTACTGACGCTGAGCTCTTTATCTGGTTTGTTTGTCTCACAGCCAGGCGGTCACAACTGATTCTATGTTATGTCTTCTCTTAGTTATTTGGTTTGTTTGGTTGTTGTTTGGTTGGTTAGTTGGCTAGTTGGTCAGTTGGTTGGATGGTTTGTTGATTAGTTATTTAGTTAGCTGTGGAATTGGACTCTCAGCGGGGTTCCAAGGCTCTTGTTGTCATTTCAAAGCTTGGACAATTTCATTCACTCCACATGGCTCCAGTTCACTCAGCTCTATAAGTGGCTCCAGTTCGCTCGGCTCTGTAAGCGGGTCCAGTTCGCTAGGTTCTGTAAGCGGGCCAAGTTCGCTCGGCTCTGTAAGCAGGTCCAGTTCGCTAGGTTCTGTAAGCGGGTCCAGTTCGCTCGGCTCTGTAAGCGGGTCCAGTTCGCTAGGCTCTGTAAGCGGGTCCAGTTCGCCCGGCTCTATAAGCAGGTCCAGTTCGCTCGGCTCTATAAGCGGGTCCAGTTTGCTCGGCTCTATAAGCGGGTCCAGTTTGCTCGGCTCTAAGCGGCTCCAATTTACTCGGCTCTATAAGCAGCTCCAGTTCGCTCGGCTCCAGTTCGCTCGGCTCTATAAGTGGGTCCAGTTCGCTCGGCTCTATAAGCGGGTCCAGTTCGCACGGCTCTACAAGCGGGTACCTGGCTGTAAACAGTTGTGGATACAAATGAAGAGTATTGACCCAATAATTACAGTGTGGCTGAAGTCGAAAGTGCTTTGAAATTTGAATGATTCAATGGGCCAGAGGTCATGCAGTATAAGTTATCTTGACCTTTTTATTATTGAATATTATGTTCTCTCGTCTCTCATTTCTTAACGGTCTTTCTCTTGTTTGTTTGTCTCAGAGCTGGGCGGTCAGGTTTGATTGATGTTCTTTCTCTTGTTTGTTTATTTGTTTTTATGTCTCTCTGTCTGTCTGTCTGTCTGTCTGTTTGTTTGTTTGTTTATTTGTTTGTTTGTTTGTTTCAGATATTTATATTCTTTGGTTTGTTTGTCTCAGAGTCAGATGGTCACTTTTGTTGATTCTATGACCTTTCTCTGGTTTGTTTATCGATCTGCTATGATGATGCAGTGCTCTTTCTCATTTGTTTCTCTCACAGCCAGGTGGTCACAACATATTCTATGGTATTCTTCTGTTAATTATTTGGTTGGTTGAGTTGTTGTTTAGTTGGTTAGTTGGTTGGTTGGTTTGTTGGTTTGTTGATTAGTTATTTAGTTAGCTGTGGAATGGTGGTTCGAACGTTGAACTCTCACATGAGATGAGCGGAGTTCTAATGCTCTTGTTGTCATTTCAAAGCTTTGACAATTTCATTCATTCCAGTTTATTCAGTTATATAAGTGGGTCCTGCTCACTCAATTATATAAGTGGGTCCAGTTCACTCAGTTCTATAAGTCACATTTGATTTAATGTTCTTTCTCTTGTTTGTTTGTTTTTATGGATGTCTGTCTGTTTGTTTCAGATCCAGGCGGTCATTCTTGATTCTATGTTATTTCGTTGTCTGAGAGCCAGATGGTCACTTTTGTTGATTCTATGACCTTTTTCTGGTTTATTTGACGATCTACTATGTCTCAGCTGTTTGTTTGTTTCAGATCCAGACAGTCACTCTTGATTCTATGTTCTCTTTCTGGTTTTCTTTGTATCAGCCAGATGGTCACTTTTGATTCTATGATCTTTCTCTGGTTTGTTTGATGATCTGCTATTGTCTCACCCAGATGGTCACTTTTGATTGTTTGACCATTCTCTTGTTTGTTTGTCTCATATATCTGCTATATCTCAGCTGCTTAACAATCACGGTTTCCTTACATTGTTAGCTTTGTGAGGAAGATCTGGCAGTACTTTCGTGTTTCATCAAACAATGATCTGTCCAGCAGTCACGAGAACCTTGCATGGCTTTGGTCCCTCAACACCCAAATGTTCTACCTTCCTATGTGAAGTGAGGTGTTCAACAGCCATGGTCTGTTCATGTTGTCATACTTGTGTTGTCATGTGACTTGATAATAATGTTGAGGAGAGATGATGGTCTGAGTATGTGGATAACTTTGTAAAGATCATGGACAACAGTTTCACCACATATGATTATTGCATTTCAAGTTGTTTTTTTCTGAAAGGAAGGCCACATGAAATCATAGAATGTATGATGCATAGTCGATGTTTTATGAATATATTAGATGCATACCTTCATTAGCAGATGTTGTTTTTCAGAAAAAGTGAAGACAGCATTACGAACGACGTACAGTAACTACACAGTTCCGGTCCAATGGTCAGTCGATGCAGACTCGTGCAGTGACAGCTCCCTCGATGACATGTTTGTCGAACTACGACTGCAACAGTCTCAGAGAACAAAGCTCCCAGAAACACTTGGCTACCGTGATGTGGTGAAGATGCAGGAAATCATGCAGTCTGCTGACCCTATCCAAGTGTCACAACTCTTCGATAAGCTACATTACAGGCCCGCTCCAAGAAATGTCCTTATCCTAGGGAAAGCAGGAATTGGAAAGACGACACTCGTTAAGCAGATTGCAAAACAGTGGGCTGAGGAGAAGCTGTGGAATGATGACGTGGAGTATTTGTTTGTTATCACTTTACGAGAACTGCGGCAGGAGAGGACGTTGACGCTTGGAGATATCTTGCTGGGTGGACTGGGTTTGACAGAAGAAGACAAGTCGGAAGCACTTAAACAACTCTGTAAAAAGTCAAAAAGGACCATGGTCTTTCTTGAAGGGATGGATGAGGCATCTCACTTCAAATATGAGAAGAAACTGCAACAAGACTGTACCATGGAGGTAGATGTGAACACCCTACTCTCGGGTATCATCGGTGATACCATGCTGCCTGGAGCAAAGGTCATAATCACTTCCAGGCCAAACGACAACATTCCTACAGCAATGTTTCACCGCACTGCAGAACTTTATGGATTCACCCAAGAAAGCATCAAGAAGTACATTCACAAATTCTGCAGAGAAGACACTGCAGTAGAGAAGTTCATCACAGGTTACCTTCAGAACAACGTGAACATTGAGACACTCTGCTACGTGCCAGTGCAAGCCAATTTTGTATGTGCATGCCTTGCCAACATGTATTCACCCACCCACAGTGAGGACACTCCATCTGTCAATACCATGTCACAACTCTATGTGATTGCTGTAATCAACCTTGCAAAAAATCTCCACCCTTCTCTGAAGGATGTCAAAGAACAAGTAGACGCAAAGAAGATTTTTGCCAAGGTGGGCAACTCTTTCAAGAAACACGCGGATTTGGCAAAGTTCTGCACAATGTCAAAACCACTACGAATTATCATTTATGAAGATGACCTTGATGAATATGACATCAACAACACTGACAAACACACCGGATTCCTGGCAGAATCTACGACGAGAGACCTGATTCCATGTGGTTTTAAAAGACCATGTTGGACATACCAGCACTTGACAATCCAGGAACTGTTCACTGCAGTGGGGTTATTGAGAGGACCACCTGAAGATCTACTGAAGCTGATTGATGATAAGACCTCTGTCAGCCAACATGAGGTGTTGATCACATTTTTAACTGGCTTATTATGTGACCCACAGATTACATATTTTGTGAGTTGTCTAGAACCAGCCAAAGATCAGTTGGAACCTCGCACCTTCTTTGAGAAACTGGCAGGTGTGTTTGATACACGCAAACTGATGACATACATATATGAAAGTCAATGTTCCCAACTCGTAGACCTGATTCCAGAAGAAATTAAATTGTCCGAAGTATTCCCAACAGAAATGCTGTCGCTGGGCTGGAGTATGAAACAGCAACATTGCGGTGTCGTTAAACTCACGTAAGTCATTTGAACAGTTCAATCCCATTTATTCATATCTGATAGATTATGACTACATATATGCATTGTGGAATATTTAGTAAGTTCAGTAGTGGGATTATGGTTCTGAATGTTAAATTTTTTTCCCTTATATCACAAATATAGACTACGATAATGCTGTAGTAACTTTTCTGGAAGATACTTATCAATGATAGACTTTGCAATACATACCATATAAACTGTTATATGAAATGACAACCAATGTCAGATCATGTACTACTAAAATTTTTATTGTCTGTTTTATAACTGTTTTTGTTTCCAAAAATAATGTTGTGACTGCTGTAACTTGCGTTTCCACGATATAAATATAACTGTCATTTTGGGAACAATTTGGTAATTGTGATCTGTTTCTTCTTCCAGGTTGTCAAAGTCACATTTAGACATCCATCTGTTCAAGCAGTTATGTGATGGGCTAGAACAAAACAGGTCCATCCAGGAGTTGAAGTAAGTGGTAAATGTTCTGATAGGCTTCTGACTAGTGCATTCTGATCAAGCTAATAGCACTTTAAGTAGTACTTACTTTTATCACACAACATCCAGCCTTGTGTTATTAGTGCATATGTAGTTCTCGTTCACTTTCAACACTCAGCACCTTTTAATTGCCGTAGATATAGTGATTACTAAGCAATAATTAGCAGTATTTCAGTCATTTGAGACACGACTACAATTTTGTCAGAAAAAAACAGCAACCAAACTTAGCAACTGATGAGCATGAAAAGTCACATCTAAGCTTGTCTAAAATATAAACAATGTTGTAACCAATAATGTGGAAAGTATTCACAATTAACTGATACATAGTACTTAGAAAGGCATACAATACGTAATATTATGCAGTTATCCAAATTGTTGTGTTATCCTCTAACGAGAAATTGACCACGATATAATTGTTTTAGGGATTTTTTAGGTAAAGCAAATAATTAAATTTTTTTTGTACACAACCGCACACAGTAACCTCACACAATTATCTAACGTGACTAAAAATTCACTGTGCTTAGCATAATTACATGCATTTCCGCATGGTTGACTGTTTTCAGTTGGGGTATCGAAAAAATATTTGCCTGAAACCGCAGTACTATATGTTACAAGTACCACTAGAACAGCCATAGACAGTAAGGAACAACACTGGTTCATGTTGATTTTAGAACGACCTTCGGCACAGTCAACCACATATATTGATTCAAAGATTACCTTTGCACTAAACTAGACCGGGTGATATTGTATGTGCAGGGTGCAACAAGTATTAATCGGTGGCACATTGTTGAATGCAACTACTTTGACATCGGAAGTCCATATCATTAGAGCCATATCATTAGAGCGCATGGCCTTTGCTTCCACAACTATGTGGACGACCTACAGCTCACACTTTGACCTGAGTGTAGTCGATGTTGTGGCTGTTGTGCTGTGAATGGAGGATTGTCTTGTGACATAAATCAAAGGATGGCCTAGAATTGTATGTCCACGATGATGGCAAAACAGAGTGTCTTCCAGTGGTACCCAAGTCTTCGGCTGCACTCATTGACGACACCGTGATACAAGTTGGCGATTTTACAATCACAGCTTCGCCATGTGCAGGGTTGAAAAAAATCATGATTTTTTTATTTATTTATTTTAATTTTGAAATCAGGTACATAAACATTTATATAGATGTTTAAATTTGTAAACTCTTTCAAACATGTTCTATTCAAATAGATTTAGGTTCTTGTCTTAATAGAGGGTACATGATTTTTGCTTATATAAAGACATTAAACAATGTCCTCAAGGCCTCACCCCCTGTAGTTGCATAATATGTCTTGGCAAGGAAAGCATGCTGTGTGTCTGTGGCTGTAGCAGTGCTAATTATTGTTTGCTGAGAGGGTGGATTAGCACCTGTCCAAGGCTCTGTGTACTCTAAGGTTCTCTAACCAGAATACAAAAGGGTACAGTATTAAACAACTGAGTCAACATACTGAATTGGTAACAACTAGCACAAGCGCTAAATGGACGTGTACTCAAGGTTTCTGACTGGAAAAGATACTTCCTCTGGAAGACAAGTTTGTGTGACTTCACTGCATTCAGAAAGGGAATAGCTCAAACGTACACAATGTCATAAAATATTTGGTGTCAATACAGCTACACAAGTGTGCGCACTTTATGTTTTGTATTAAAAAACATACAAAACTTTGTTGATCTTGATGCTTGTAAACAATTATTTGTGTTAAATTCATATAAATCAGCGATTAACAAATCCGGAAGTAAAAAAATCATAAATCAATGATTTTTTAGGAGTGATTTAAATCATGATTTAAATCAGTTATTTAAATCAAATGATTTAAAACTACCAACCCTGGCCATGTGTTCAAAATATCGGTGTCTTCATCGACAGGAACCTAGATGTGGGAAAGCATGTATCACAAATTGTCAGCGCACTCGCATTCTTTCTCTGCCATATGAATCAGATCAGCCATTTTCTTCCTAATGTGACAAAGGAACGCATAATCAATGCCATCATCATATTGCGGCTTTACTACTGCGATTCACTCATATATACATCATGTCTGCAAGAAATACTGCGCATGTATATGATTGTGCAGCTCTGCTGTTGAATTTAATGCAAATATTTTCCATAGTCTTATTCATGTTGAGGGCCGTTCACCATTGTCGACATTTACATTTCTATTACTAATTCTCACACCTCATCCCCTCTTTGAAATGTTGATTTTCTATATTGAATAACATATTGATTTTACAAAGATGTGACATGTACAGTGCATGTGTAAGACATACTTACACTAATAGTATTCAGAATATGTTTACAAACATTTATTTATTATACTTATGTTAAAGCTTTGTATTTCTCTAACAATACCGTGGTGTAATACTGATAATTGTTTTCCATGAACCTGCCATATAAAGATCAACTTCAAAGACTAAATCTGTATTTGCTGAAGCAGAGGCGCCTGAGAGGAGACTTGGTCGAATGTTACAAACTTCTGATAGGGAAAGAACATATACAATATGAACAATATTTCCAGCTAGCAGAAACCAGTCACTTTGGAAAAACTCGCTAAAACTCTTCAAAACAAGATCAAGGCTACAAGTTAGGCATAATTTGTTTAGCCAAAGAGTGGTTAATCATAGGAACAAATTACCAAACCATGTTGTAACCGCCACAACAACCAATGCCTTTAAAGCAAGATTGGATAGCCTTTGGAAACGTGAATGGACAGACATGGAGGAAATCAAGCCCAGCTTGTAATTTCTATTAAACCGCAAGTGTAAGTGCATTTCCAAGATGTCAAACTGTAGTAAAGCACTACTCGGTGAACGGTTATTCAATTTAAAACAATAGTAGTTCCATAACAGTCCACTGTATGGCACTGCATGGTGCAATGGTCGTCATATTTCATTTGCAACTGACATTTAAACATTTTGTGTGCCGATTTTTATCCCTCCCCCCGTTTAGAACGGTTTGTACGAGGCAAATGTGGACAGTTGTGAACGGCCCAAATAGTTCTTTGTTATTTTTTAACTGTTTACCAATTTTAGACTATGTTATTAATTTGTAATATGCTGTGAAGTGACACAAAATTGTTTGGATCAGGCACTACATCAAATAAGGCATTATTATTAGTATTATTGGCTAATCAATGGTGTGCGATGTGTGGCATAGATCTTAACCTCCTGTTTGTGGGGCCAATCTCCCACCTCCCGGCATTTTGAGAGTCCAACTCCCACCAATCTCACCTACCCCAGGGTACCACCTATTGAGGCCAACTTCCAATGAATTTTTAGGACCAACATAAAAAATACTATGGAAGAACAAGTATATCCTCATTTCCAATCTACACTATTCTTTTAGTAACGCTACTTTGTAGCCTGCAGTTCTACTACCAACTTTGAGTTTGAAGAAAATATTTCTATCAATATCATAACCATTTAATATTCAGTTTTGGCTGTCTGCTTGGTTTATTATTGCTGACATATGTTCTACTGTTGATGATTATCTCAACTGGTTGTATTGGTCTTCTTTTCGAGACTTATCCCAAAGTTCTCCCTCATCCGCCAATGTAGGTGTGATTATAACTGTTGCATGGGATCTGCATGGTATACAGATTCTATATTTCTACTTTCCTCCACGAGATTCAGATGTGGTCGAGAAAAAAATTTATGTTTATTAATTTCCCAACAAAATGAACATTGTAACACATTCTTCAAATAGTTTATGTAAAAAAAATTGTGAATATGCATATATTGATATTTTGACATACGGGTGGGCTATTTTAGCACATTTAAGCCAATTATAAACACTAGGTAAATAGTTACAAGTTTTCAGTGAGCAGGAGTGTTTCAGCACAAAAGGTTTTAGATAGTAATATGCTTGTACATACATCGGGACAATCTCCAGCAAACTACATTTGACTAAAGTGTTTTCAAGTCTTCTTCATACTTTGTCTTTTCACCGTCAGTGAGAACACATGTCAATGCAACATAATTACTGTTGTCAGGCTAAGATCCAATTACATTATTTGCAAAGCTTTGGATAGCGATTTAAAATAGAAATATTGTTTACAAAAATGATGATAATGCCTTGTGAGTAATGCTGTTTTGGATGTGTCCCACAGCGGAAAATGGTGCAGCAACTCTG
>SDWI01001954.1:28068-38745 GCA_009193005.1 Lamellibrachia luymesi
TATATATATATATAATATATATATATACACGATTTTTTTTTCTGTTAACATAATATAATACGTATTAAAATTAATAAAGGTTTCAAGGAAAAACATTCTAGTAGGAGGTTGTCGTAGTTGACGTACTTTGTTTCAAAATGAAGCACAAAGTCACCCAACCTTATCTTGATATTGAAAATTTTATATTAGAAAAATATTACAAATGTCAAAGGCATTTAATTTTTAAATAATAATACTAACGAGTTTCTATTGCACCTATATCCTCAATCTCTCTACCTGCAGCATCGGAACACTTGAGTATGGGTGTTTTCATCCGCATTAGAACTGATGGACAATTATTCAACTTGGTTAGACTGAGAGCAATCACAAAAACTCGTGAACTTTGCATTTGTAAACTGCTGTTTGCAGATGATGCTGCTATTGTTGAGCACACACTAGAAGACACCAAACAGGTGTGTAAACACTTTGAACAAACTGCAACCTTATTTGGACTTACACTCAGTACAAATAAAACTATAACACTCTACCAACCTCCACCTGGACAAACTTCAATCTATGGTACCTTACTAAATCTGTCAAAAACTCTACATACTTGGGCAGCACGATTGCTTCTGAAAACACCATCTATGTGGAAATTAACAACCGTACACGTGCTGCCCCAGGAGCCTTTGGAGGACTCTGGTAGCCAGTATGGTCACAACATGGTATTACAATCCCCACAAAATGTAAGGTGTACAAGGCGATTGTACTACCAAAACTACTGTACTCAACTGAGACGTATATCCTCTTCCGTCGCCACATCAGACAACTTTACCAAGTGCATATCCGGCATCTACGACAAATCCTTCGGATCTCATGGTAAGACCACATTTCAAATGCGGACGTGTTGAGACGGGCCAACATATCAGGTATAACAACCATTCTAACTGCATCCCAACTCCGCTGGACTGGACATGTTACCCGAATGAGCAGTGATTGACTCCCAAAGGATGTGTTCTATGGGGAATTATCCAACGGGAAACGCCTTCGTGGTGGACAGCGTTTGCGATACCAAAGATGCGCTAGAAAGACATTTCAAAGTCAAACACATCCCTGTAAACACTGCCGTGTTGATGGCCGTGAATTCAACATGATTTTATGGATGGAACTTGAACATTGTTTATTCGCATTATGTTACATGATAAGGCAGACCAATGGCTGTCCATGTTGACAGATCGTAGTACCTCAATGGTCGCTAAGCGGCAGCACGACGTATAGTGAATATCGCATTCCTCTCCTTCTTAATAAAATTGTACTAACAATCATAATTATGCAGTTATTTCAAAATGACAACTTTCATTTCGTAATATGACAATAGGCTGTTCAAACCCACAATTACAGTCCATGACAAATAAAAAATTATTATTATTTAGTCATAATATAATAAAACGTCAACTGTGAAAGTTTTGCATGACTTTCAAATGTTCTTGTGAGTTACAATTAGTAAAGTCCTTGTTAGTAATTATTTTCCACTCGCCTGGTAAATCAGAACATTTTCGGAGGAAAAGTCCATAGTAGACAAAAATTATTCATTGATTGCTGTCTAGTGATCACACATACATTCAAAACTGTCAATTAAGCTATGCAAAATAAACCAGCTGTTAAAACTGAGTGTATTTAGGGGAGAGGATACCAGCACGTCACCCCAGCTATCCAATATTTACCATTGGATTTTCCTCCTCTGCGCACAGACTACTTCACTTTAGGAAGCCCAAGATAGTCCTTGAATATGACTGGCATCGTGCGAGAGCGTTGTGGGCTAGTATCTTGTGAGAGCGTTGTGGACGAGCATCCGGAAGGCGTAAACACGGTTTAAGTGTTGTCTTCGGATTTTATCCACTAGTTGCCGTTTCTTTGGGCCGCTCATTATTGTGATCAATCAGTCTTCTGACTTACATACAATTCCGTATCGTCCATTTCATCAGACGATTTGTCTTCGTTAGTGAGTGTGTCGACGGGGCGATTCGTTTGAAGAGTGACATGTTTCGTGTGATTGTACACGAGTGTCGGCTTGCGGTTATCATATTCTCTTTTCCACCGTAAATGGTTCTGGGTCAAAGTGTGGAGTGAGCGCGGTCACACGACGCTGGCGTACCAATACTGTGTCTCCTTTGTCTATGTTCGTTTGTCTTGTATTTCGTCGTCTGTCGGCTTATTGTTTTATCTGTCGTTTTCTTTGTTCATCGTTCTGTTGAATTTTGAACCGTGTGTTCAGTAGCGAAGGAAAGTCAGCAGGTAGCTGTGGTAATTGTGTGCGGAAACGGCAGTTGTACAGGGCTTCAGCAGGAGCGACGCCGGTAGTGCAGTGTGGTGTTGCACGATATTAGCGCAAAAATCGGTACATCTCTTGTTTTCAGTTTTTCTGCTGTATATGTGCAGTTCGGATTGCCTTTAGCAGAGTGTCCATGAAACGTTCCACCTCACCATTGGCCACAATAGTTATGCGTCGGTGTGTGAACCCTAGGTCATTTCCAAACTTTCTGAAGTGTTCACCTTGAAATGGTGGCCCGTTGTCAGTCCGCACAGTCTGTGGGATGCCTTGTCTTGAGAAGATGTTGTCCAGATTCGGTATTACGGGTTTGGCTGAAGTAGATGTAATGATCTCCACTTCGGGGAAACGACTGTACTCGTATGTCACCACTAGTAACATGTCACCCGATGGCAGTAGGCCAGCAAAGTCAACAGACACGTCGCACCACGGAGCTGGAGGCAGACTGCACATCTTGAGTGGTTCAGGGTGTGTCGACTTTCTTGTAGTTGCCTGGCATGATATGCACTGACGGATTCGTCTTTCTACCAGTCTATCGATGCCGGGAAACCAAACCTTTCTCGCAGCAACCTCTTGGTCTTCACGATTTCCTGATGTTGCGTGTTCCATAGAACTACCTCTTGTTGCTGCAATGCTATAGGGATGACTATGCGTGTTCCTCTTAGGACTAGACCGTCATGGGATGCAAATTCTGACAGAATGTGTTTGTACGACCTGACGAGTTCATCGTCCCACCTTTGTGTTCTGATAGCCTCTTGTAGTTTATTCAAAGAGCTGTCCCGTGCAGTTGCATCACGGAGTTCGTTCAGTGACATAGCTCCGGGTACTGTGTTCACGCAGACGTAGTGAACATAATCTTCAGCAATGCTTCTGTTCTGTCTGGTTTTGAGGTCTTGGACGGGTGTCGACTGAGGAAATCGACTGGATTGTTGTCATCACGTCTGGGCTTGTACACCATATCTAGATCATATGGAGTCAGCCGCAATCGCCATCTCTCAATCCTTGCTGATGCGGGTTTCGAGCCTTCCGAGATACCTAAGAGTGGTTTGTGGTCTGTTCTCACTGCGAATGTCGATCCGTACACTTACATATGGAAATGTTCGATTCCCCATACAACGGGCAAGCATTTCTCTCTCTGTTTGAGAATATCGTGACTCAATGTCCGATAGTGCCTTTCTGGCATAGCTGACCACTCTACCGTCTTGAGTGAGTATGGCCCCTAAGTCTGTAGGGCTGGCATCTACAATGACTTCGGATTGTTTCCTGGTGTCGAAGTATTCCACCACTTCGGTGCTGGCTAGGGTTTGTTGTAAGTTCTGAAATGCTTGTTCATGGCGTTGGTCACAAATCCATGGAGTGTCTGATCGTCAGTTCTGGAAGAGTACTCGTGATAGAGGCATAGTTGAGGGTGAACCACTACACATATTGGGCCATTCCCAACAGTGACTTCACCTCGGAGACGTTTCGTGGTGATGTGGCATTCACAAGAGCTTCGATCTTCTTTGGATCTGCCGCTAGACCATCTCTTCCGAAAATGTTACCATAGAAAGTGACATGGTCCTGTGCAAACTTGCATTTTGCTTTGTTCAAACGGAGGCCGTGTTCCTGTAAGCGCCTCAGCACAGCATCTAGGTTAGCATCATGTTCGGCACCTAGGTTAGCATCATGTTCGGCATCTAGGTTAGCATCATGTTCGGACTGGTCTTTCCCGTAGACAATGATGTCATCTGAGAAGTTCTTACAAACATTGAGGTCATGCAGGAGTTGACTTATGGCGTTCTGAAAAATCTCAGATGCTGCATTCACCCCAAACATCAGGCGTTTGTACCTGTGCAGTCCGATGTGGGTACTGAAAGTTGTTATGTACCTACTTTCCGTGTCTAGTTCGTGTTGGTGGTACGCATTGGTTAAGTTCAGGGTGCTGAATATTGTAAAGTCATTTAGATCAGCTATCAACTCGTCATTGGTTGGCATAGGATGTTTCTCCCGTAGGATCGCTTGATTCGCTTCCCTCATATCTACACAGATGCGTACTTCTCCGTTCTTCTTGGGCACATCTATGATTGGGCTTACCCACGGAGTAGGGCCGTCAGCTTTCTCAATTATGCCGAGCTGTTCCAATCGCTCTAATGCTCTCTCGATATCCTTCCGGATGTGGAAAGGAAAGCGACGGAGGCGCAGTTGTTTTGGAATCACACCAGGATCGACGTGTAGCTTGACTGGTTTTCCATGTACTTTGCCTATGCCCTCTTGGAACAGAGCTGGGAAGTTGTAGACAATTTGTGCCGTGGGTGGTTTTGAACTGATTTCCCTTGTTATGTGTAGTATGTCGATCTCCTCAGCAGTCGCGAAACGGAGCAGATTTCCTCCATTCCCGGATACTACGTTGAAACAAGCTGATGCTTGTTCTTGTGGTGCACTTCGATAGTCAGCCTTTCAGTGGTAATGGGTTTTGTGACCCGTATGGGTAGATCTGAGTTTCCGGAGGCTGTAGGGACTGCATGTTGGGATGCGATTCACACAGTTGTTGATACGCTTTTTCATCAAGGATGTTGACTGACGCGCCTGAATCTATCATGAACTCTACGGGCACTGTGTTCAGCTTGATGGTACATAGGGGTAGCTTGTTCTTGTTGCTTTTTGCAATAGCAACCTGGTCTCGCGGAGATTGGCACTCACGGATGATGTAAGCGTAATCATCGTCAAAGTAATCGAAGTGATTATTCTGGGTATCCGCAGTTCCCGCAGACATGGGAGTGTATGGCAATGGCCCGTGAGTAATGCTTCCAATTGCTGTTTTGGTACACTTTCCCAAAATGACCTATTATGCCGCACGCTGAGAATTCTTTTCCCGTGGCAGGGCACCTGGAATCACCTTTCCCATGCTTGTTATTTCCACCACAAAAAAACCCAATTGTTTCTATTATTTGTCCTGTCAAGAGGTCCATTGTGGCTCCTGGAATGATCACGTCGTCGCTGGATGTGTGAGGTGTTTGGCCTACATAGTTGCTCCGTGATGTCGGCTTCTCCCACCCTGGGAAATGTTGATGGCGTTTACATTTGTTGCTGGAGATTGTTCCACCTGGGCTGCGTGGTGTTCACTTAGTTCTAAAGCACGTGCAGCAGCAATCAAGTCTGTCAACGTCATATCCTGTCGTAGGATACGTCTCCGGAGATTATGTGAATTTCAGGCCAAGATGACCTGGTTAGCAATCTCTTTCTCGACATCTGTGAAGCTGCAGGACCGTGCCAGCTGCCCGAGCCTTGTTATGTATGCATCAATTTGCTCCCTGTCTTGTTGTCTGCATTGTTGGAAGTTTTACACTTCAAATGCGGTGTTTACACTTGTAGTGAAATAGTCAGTTAGGGCTTTTACAGTAACATCATATACTGTTTCTTGTTCACCGGGTTCTGGGACGGTCAGTGTGTCATACACTTCGTCGACATCCGGACCTGCTTAATGAAGCAGGGTGCACGCTGTCGCTTAGGTGCCGTTATGTTTACGGCCGCTAACAAACGTTCGAATCTTTCAGTCCATTTCTTCCACCTAGGCCCGATATTCCCGTCTTGATGTACATCAAACGGCGGAAAACTTGGAAATGCCATGCTGGGATGTTCAGTAGGAGTTGTGCTTGACACAGTATGTTCACTGGTAGTTGTGCTTGACCCAGTATGTTCACTGGGAGTTGTGCTTGACACAGTATGTTCACTGGGAGTTGTGCTTGACACAGTATGTTCACTGGGAGTTGTGCTTGACATAGTATGTTCCCTACCTAGCGCAGATGTGTCGCTGCTGTTTCATCGCCCGACATGCCATGCTACTCACCAAAACACCGTAAATGCATCGGATGCGCTTACATGCATAAATTTTTTTTTCCGCTGTTATGTTCGTAACATCCTCGTCGCCACATGTAGTGTTGATGGCCTTGAATTCAATACGACTTTATGGATGGAACTTGAACATTGTTTCATATAGAAGAAAGGTTAACACAACAGTATCAATATGAGCACGATCGTCGGCGCGGCCTTCTGGGTGCTTCTATACCTATCGTCTTCTGCGATGACGACAGCAGAGGCTTTGTGGCACAAATAGGCCTGAATTCTCACGGAAGAGCAAAGCACAAGGATACCCCCTTCATCGATGTCACCATCGGACACGATGGGCAGCAAAAGAGAGAGAGAGAGAGAGAGAGAGAGAGAGAGAGAGAGAGAGAGAGAGAGAGAGAGAGCGTTGAGTAGCAAAGCTTTTTTGAGTTTCAAAATCTGGTGATGCTTGATGCTTCCATGCTAATATAAAGCAACTACACATCATAGTGATACGGCATACCAAAACCAGGCCTTTCGAGTAAATTTGACAATATAATTTTATTATAGCTCTAAAATTACACCAAGATTAACAGTGTATCTTACTCCTGGACCAAGATATTCCACTTGAAGTGTATACATTCATTGAATAATAGTTCCGAGAAAATCAACTTAGTTTTACGAACAATAAGTTGTTGTGAAATATATGATCTGAGCTACCTATTCAGGATACTATCCAAGTAGGTTGGTTGTTGAGTAGACATAGCACGATACAAAAGCAGGCTAACTCTAAAGACAGTTTAAATTTGATTATATGACTGGCAGTGGTAATGGTGGTGAAAGACGAGGTGCGCACGTACAAGACAATTTTTATGCGTTCGAGTTGAGCTGTCTCTTTTAGAACTGTTGCTTTTTAATGAAGTGCAATAGTCAAGGCGGCTAGTAATTAATGCAGCGGATATTGTTTTAACAGTAGATAATATATGTGACGCCGAATTCAACGGAGATCGTGTATATGGTTGACACATGATTTACATACTTGAGAAATATACTGACGGAATTTTAAATCACTGTCAATCACAACATCTATATTACGAACGACATCAGATCGGGTTGTATTAGGGTTATGGTTAGTAGAGTTAGCCTGCTAACCCCGCATTACTTCTAGGAAAAACTTGAAGTAGTGCATAGCATACACAATCAAGGCATTTACATGATTAAGGCAAACATGATTTATTGTCGTGGAGGTGTCATATAAAATATGAGTTGTTCTAGTCCCAGACCCCACGTAAAAGAGTGCGTAAAAATGTGCTTTAGGGTTAGGGTTAGTAGAGTTAGCCTGCTAACCCCGCATTACTTCTAGGAAAAACTTGTTTGAAGTAATGCCTAGCATACACAACCAATGCATGTGTGAGTGTGTGTGTGTGNCGAAAGGTAATTACATGAAGCAGCATGACCAGAGGACAGCACATTGTATCACGTAAACATAGTAATGCTTAGCATTTGTCTGAATTTACAATTAAATAATAAATATACGTAACACACAAATGATACAATGCATAATAAATAAATATGTGTAACATGAAAATGTCACAACGTATATATAATATCATAATGATATATAGCCCGTTCGTAAGAGACGAGGCCTATCCAAGATGCCATGATTCCAATGCGAATATCGGTTCCAGAACCTGTGTAAATTGGTGAATATTATAAGTTAATTTTTTAGGGAATAAACCTGTTCTGTTGAGTAGGTTTCTATGAAAATGTCACGACAATATACACACTGAACACCGTAATATATATATATATATATATATATATATATATATATTACGGTGTTCAGTGTGTATATTGTCGTGACATTTTCATAGAAACCTACTCAACAGAACAGGTTTATTCCCTAAAAAATTAACTTATAATATTCACCAATTTACACAGGTTCTGGAACCGATATTCGCATTGGAATCATGGCATCTTGGATAGGCCTCGTCTCTTACGAACGGGCTATATATCATTATGATATTATATATACGTTGTGACATTTTCATGTTACACATATTTATTTATTATGCATTGTATCATTTGTGTGTTACGTATATTTATTATTTAATTGTAAATTCAGACAAATGCTAAGCATTACTATGTTTACGTGATACAATGTGCTGTCCTCTGGTCATGCTGCTTCATGTAATTACCTTTCGAGTGTCTTTTATTCAGTATCTTATTAGTTATTCAGTGTCTTCGCAATGCTGGGTTTACATATACTTATCACAGAGTGAATTTATCTATCTCTGGTCGCGGAAGTTCAAGAAGTCGTTCTTGACCTTTGCTTAGCTGTTGTGTTTAGGTAGTCCTAATCGCATTAGTAGGAGGTGGCGGTTGACACACGATAGTGCTGCACGAAGACATCCGTTCAACATGAAGAGATACATCGTAAGTGCATCGTGTTACTGTTTTCATTCAAAGACGTTGTTGTACTCAAAAATCTCTATACATCCATAACCCGTAGTTTTTCAAATATCGATGGTTAATTATCATTCTTACCGGTCCGGGAGCCAAGACCATCTGAAAATGGTTTCGTTCAATACCCACTACACAATTGGTTTTACACTACTGGTTCATCGGGTGGTGTCTCTGGAACTTGTCTAGTCCTGGTGTGCAACTGCATTGTGTTATCATTAACATTTTACAGCCAATTTCCAAATCTTAGAAGCCAAAGAAGTGTTTTCCTTCAACCCAGATAAATCACATTCTATAATAATGGTCGTTGACATGTTACCATGGTATTAGTGATTGTATTGTTCTTACATAGTTATTATTTGCATGGTATATGTTACATTAAGGTAAAAATAAACACGAATGTCACGTAAAATATGTATGTATTGTAATATAATATACATCACTTCACTCGGAGGAGCCACGAGTTTGACAATGCTACCAGAGCTGCTAACTACATATAATATCTGCTTTGCAGGAAAGCTAACATAGTTGCAATTTATGGTGTTTCAACAAATACATGGACGTTTCCCTTCCCTACCCCAAAATACAATAGCCATGTCATAGTTCTTTTAACTATTTTCGTGTTTAGAGTTTCGTTCAACGTTCTTGGGGATTTACAATCCTATCCATTTTTGGAAAAACCAATGTCTCCATTTGCCCGCAAGCATGTATGGCGCCCTGTTGGGTTTTTAAAGTGGCCGCCATTGAACACCTGTATTTCTCAATATCTCGGCATCAAGACAATCTAGGACTTTGACTTTAACGACTGAACCTACATTTTCTTGGTAAATGATTTAAATTGTACTACTCGCAATACGATTATCATGATCATTGAACCATTCCGCGCAAGTGTTCGCCATTTGTTTCAGGTATACACAAAAATGGCGTGATGCTCTTACGCTGAAAATAAACAGCATAACGTAGCCCCACCAGTTTATTCCATTGATTTGCTATATATCCAAAATAAAGCTTCTCTACCTTGATTATAGATACATGCATCTCATCTAAGGAACGCGACGTTCACTAAGTGCCTCATTACATATCATTATAGTTGGCCATGATATGTGCATTTCTGGTTATTCAACCACTGTCCTTCATATGGAAGAATGTAGACAGCTAGGCATGAAGATCTCGCTATGTCAATGCGCCACTTGAATGTATCGGTGGTCTAATGGTCTAATTCCACCTCCGCCGTTTCGAAGCTTGGTCAGGGCTTGCAAATCTGAAGAAAAAAAACATTGAGCGTAACCGTAAACGTGGATGTAGTAAACCAGACTATGACCTGATTGTTGTGTTTACAGGGAAGGGAAACATCGATACGTTTCTTCAATTAACTTTACATTGTCGCATTGTCAAACGTGTGGCTCATCCAAGTGCAGTACTGTGTGGAATTATATTAAAATAACTTACATATTTTATGTGCAACTTTATGTTTATTTTTACATTAACGTAAAATATCCCATACAAACATTAACTTGTTCAATAGCGATACAATATATAATAACACAGCAACATGTAAACAACAATTAAAAAAAAAATCCGGGTTATCTAAGTTGAGGGAAAACACGTATTTGATATTTAACATGTGCTTCTTGGCCGCAAACATCCGGGAAAGATAAATGGCTGTAAAACTTTAGTGATACCATAATTTATTTGTACATCGGGCGAGAAATGTTCTAGAGACATCCCCCGAGGAGTCTGTGATGGCAAACCAATTGTGTAGTAGTTGTTGAACCATTCCCATTTATGGGCCTCTTTTGAAAATTGACTCCCCGACTAGTTTGGTTAGGTAGCCGATATATTCAGAAATACACATTCAAGTGATATATATTTAGACATATTTATGATTATATATATATATATATAATTTCAAACAGTCCGGCATTATTTCGTTATTGGCATTTGTGGAGTGTTAACCTTGACCAAGGAATAGCATCTTTGTGTGGTTTAGTTTGGTTGCTGGAATATGTATAATGCATTGTTGAACATTAGTACTAATAGTAGGGGAGACCGGGCTAGCGGGTTGTTACATCATACGGGGCACGTTGTTACAGCAAAGAACG
>SDWI01001954.1:40625-57727 GCA_009193005.1 Lamellibrachia luymesi
TATGTCCACCTAATAGCTTTATTCCGTCGGCAACCTTTGAAATGCAGACGCAGCAAGAAACTAAAAATTCCACCTCACGTCATGTATGAACGAGATAAACGCAGACTTCTAAACAATAGATACAGCACAAAATCGAATGGACTCAGCCGTGAAAGCCATCCACAAAGCAGTTTCATCATCGATCGGTATCACACCACCGTTCCAGATCAAACTGGGGAGCTGTTTGACCTGAGATAACCCGGATGTCTCATGATCAGAAGATGCTCCGCCTCCGAATAGACAACACGACAGACATCGAAACACTGAACGCTCTGAAACAAGACCGTAACCGTCTGCAGCATATCATCCGACGAAAAACACTGGACAACGATCTGTCAAACTGGACCAACTTGCCGATGAAGTCGAACAACTTCACGACGGTGCTAATACGTTTAGGTCTGTCCGGCAAACCGCAAAAGCAACCCACAATACACGACGACCAGGGAAGACCAGTTGTAGACACGGTTGAATTCTTCGGTGACCAGTTCTGAGGAAAAAAACGACTTTGGAATTTCAGTATTCAACGGTGAACTTCGCCCTCAAGAACGCCCGATCACAGAGGTAGAACGCTCAACGACCCACCTTTACAACAACTGAGCTAGTGGAAGTGCCGAGTTTCAGTTCGAACTACTAAAATGCGAATCCGGCCATCTTCAACCGTGCATTAACTGGGCAGCAAACACTCTCACAGCTTGGTCATGGGGTTTTGATCCTGCCCTCGATACCTGGAAAGCCAGTAGGTGCAATGACCAGTTTAACACCAATCGTCCTAATTAAGTATCTATGAAGACACTGTCATTAGTAGTACTTCCACGCATAGCAGACAACTTCGACGTGTCACCCCCCCCCCCTCTCAAGGACAAAGCGGATTTCGACTGCAGATGTCGTACTTACCAAAATGCAACGTTTTCAAAGCTCGGTGCATGTACTAGGTATCGAAATTAGTAGTGTGTTTGACACCATCAGGCGGGATAAGCTAATAACAGTTCGTGAGTCTAGGAATCTCAGAACGAGTGAACCGCATGTTTTCTGGAAGGACATATGGAGTGCCGTTCATACAACCTCCCAGGTAAAGCACGACAGTAAATACATGTTGGCAAATAGTAGGACCGAGTCAGACAGAATGGTAAGAAAGAATTAAAAAGGGTCACCTCAACAAATGAAAGAGGTAATCTATACTCAAGTAAGGGATCATCTCAAACAATTATTTAAGGGATTATTAAAAATGCTTAACAAATAAATACCTGATCATAATTGGTTCAATTTAAGGGGTCATATCAAACAACTCCCAAAGTGCAATGTGATATTATATTAGAAACTTAAGTTTAATCACAAAAAATAATAATATAAGGGATCAGCTGAAACAACTAAGGGGTTATCTCAAAATTTAAAGTAACACATATTTTCAGTCAACTAAATTGTTCATCTAAACGATTAAAGGGAACCTAAAGTATTTTAAAATATGACTAAAATTAAGGGATTTTATCAAAAACAAGTTACAGGATAATTTTTAAATGAGTCATTTAATAAAGGGGTAATTTAATAATAAACTAGCTGATCATCTCAAAATTGTTGCCCATAATATCATAACAGGGTGGACTGTTATGGTAACAGAGGGGGCGGCAACATGGGGGACAAACAATGCTCTTTATTGAAATATTCTTGTTTTTGAGGTTCCATGTTATCATTCAGTCACCTGAGATGTTATTATACTCTATGCCCATATTTGAAGTGTTGGCTATTTGTATCGTGCACTTCTGCATTCTACGGGTAATAATAGCGACAGTGAGGACATTTTCCGTTTGCGACATCATTCTTACCAGATACAGTCTTGGAAAATATCTGTCAGCATTGGCTAAAACTGTTTGCTTTTGCCGCCATTTCTGAAAACAAGCATATGCTGCCATCTGATGATTAAAACAAAGTTGATATCTGATAATATAAATTTTCACACTAAACAGTGTTGTCTGGTAACAGGGGACAGAAATCACGGGACGCTTGTTTGGTTTGATTTTTATCGCTATACATTCGCAACTGTTGCGCATAAACGTATGTTTACTTAAGCAACATAAAATTACTCGAGGAATGCTTGAAAATATGTTAAAATAAAGTATAATATATCAGTAGAGGTGATCACAAACACAAGTGATTCATAGTCGGGACAATACCTTTTAATTTAGTGGGACATACATTTGTGATGCAATCACTTATAAATCCACCTGAAATACTTATTCTCTGTATTTATTTGATGTAAAGAGATACTGCCTCATATTATCCTTCAAAAATATGCACCATTTTTTCACTATCATCAGAGTGTGGTTGTATATAAAATAACAGTTTGTAATAACACATTTGTGTTTCAAAAACTCTTGAAATTATTTATATATACAATGTATATAAATACACTCGATGTATACTGTATCACATCAACATTGTTGCAACTGAACAATACACACACACACACACACACGCACGCACGCACGCACGCACGCACGCACGCACGCACGCACGCACGCACGCACGCACGCACGCACTCACGCACGCACGCACGCACGCACGCACGCACGCACGCACGCACCCGCAGTGGACCAATATTGAACAAAATCAGCAGCACCTTTCAACGTGTCTGCTGTTGTCTCTAATATCAAGTGGTTCATTATAAAGAGCACATTTTGGAGTGAATGTGCAATTATTTGTGCCACGTTGTGTGCCACGCTCGAAAGTTGAAATCTTTCGCATTAATCGCTGATTTGATTTTATTCAGCTGAAAACATTGTTACAATCAAAACAATATGAATACTTTGAACTTTTCTAGCAATGCGCTTTATATAGTATTATGACATTATTTATTATTATTATTATTACACATACACGCACACACTCGCGCACGCATATACACTAAAATATAAGCTAACACACACGCACGCATGCACGCACGCACGGGATAACAAGTAAATGTTACTTTCGGGACACCCCTCTTTTTATAATCTATGAAAATATTACCCAGCCAAATTTTTATCGGAATTAATCGATGCTTGGGGGGCGCTCACAAAGTGTGTTGTTCACTCCAATAGCCGTTCATGGTACGTTATTCCCTATTCGAGTTTGTACGATTCTATACATCAATCAAAACGTACTAGGAAAATAACCTAATTTAAAAAAGAAAAGTAAAGGTAAATGCCTTGATTGTGTATGTTAGGCATTACTTCAAGTTTTTCCTACAAGTAATGCGGGGTTAGCAGGTTTACTATGCTAACCCTAACCCTAATGCACTGTCCAACGCTGCTGTTAGATAGGGACATATTACATTCTTGTTCACTCTTTTACTTTTACAACTCATAGTTTGTATGACATGTGACAATAAACCGTGTTTACGTTAATTATGTTTGCACATGCCTTTACCGTTGCCTCTACTTGTATTAGGCAACAGTTTTATTTCTTAAATGTTATTTTGTAAGTGTATTTCATGATATTTAATATGGAGAGGTTGAAGTTAACATAGAGGACATTGAAGAACTTGGTTAAAAAGTCATCATGATTCGATCCACTGGTACAGTATACCAATTACAGTAATATCTACGGTGTGACTATGACGATGTTTTTGAGCTGCAAGATTGAGTTGTTCCGTGGTATTCAAATACTTATCTTTAATAAACCCCATCTGATCCCGTTCGTAATCTAAATGTTTAGGTGTTGTGTTTGACAATAACTTCAAATTCCGTCAGTATATTTCTCAAGTATACAAATCGTGTGTCGACAATATACGTGATAATCGTAGGATTCGGCGTCACATATCTTTATCTACTGCTAAAACGAAACTGCACTAACTAGTAGCCGCCTCGACTATAGCAATTCACTACTAAGCAACAGTGCTAAATGAAACAGCTCAATTCGCATACAAAAGTGTGTGCACCTTGTCTTTTACCACCACTACCGCTGTCTATTCAGTTATTTACACATATAATCAAATTTAAAATGTCTACTCTTTCGTATCTGTCTACTCAACAACCACCGTACTTGGATAGTACCATGATTTTTTTTGCTAATAGCCATAGGTAGCTCAGATCATCTATACACAATAACTTATTGCTCTTAAAACTAAGCTTAGCTTGGACTAATACAAACGTGCTTTTTCTGTAACTGCACCTGGGGTCTGGAATGAAATTCCCACCACATAATGCCTTTTGAGCGTCCCAGTTCATGGTTATGTTTTGTTGCGCCTTTGAGCACAGGTTCCCGAGGATATAGGAGCAATAGAAGCTCATTGGTATTATTATTATTATTTTGGAATTAAATGTCTTTGACATTTGTAATATTTTTGTAAATTGTATTTCACGAGTATCCTGATTCATTGTGACAGAAATGCCAAGAGGCAAGCGATTTCCCTATTTTGTCGGGAGAGGCAATGCACAACATCCAATACACCTTTCTCGTCATACCATCACGCTACCTGTCGGATTATAATGGAACGTAGAGATTTAACAAGATTGCCATCCCAAACAACAAGTTCCAGATGGCAAGTATACAAGGAAGCCATTGGCTTATCGAGAGTCCAACAATTTTCTCATCTATGTGTAGCCCGCCCTTATCAGATATCTGTCATTTGGCAGTTTGTCCCATTCATTTATCACCCTCTATGACAAAGAGTACTTTCTCATGTCCACAATACACTGCTCCTTAACTAATGCTGCTTTGTGTCCTCTGGTTCTACTGCCTTCTTTAAGTTTGAAGAACATATTCCTATCAACATCCTCGTAACCGTTCACTATTTTAAGCACTTCTATTTGGTCTCCTCTTAGTCTCCTGGTCTCTAGTGTTGTCAAACCACATTGTAATAAGCGACTTTCGTAACTAAGGTCTCTTAATTCTGGAATCATTTTAGTTGCTCTTCGTTGTATTCTTTCTAGCTTGTCTATGTCCTTTTTACGATATGGCCTCCATGCTTGAATACAATATTCCAAATGTGGTCTAACTATTGCTTTGTACAGGGGTACAATTAGCTGTTTCTCCTTATACGTGATAGTTCTCCTAATTAGCCCCATAATTTGATTTCCTTTCGAAGCAACAATCCCACATTGCTCTGAAGCTTTCATGTCAGCACTAAATGTTACTCATAAGTCCTTTTCTTGTGTGGTTCTATCTAGTACAGCACCCCCTATTTTATATTCTTCGTCCATGTTTCCATGTCCTGTGTGTATGCATTTACACATTCAAAAATATAATAACATTTGTCATTTGTCTGACCATTTAACTAATTTGTCTAGATCATCCTGTAAACTTTGTTTATCTGTAACATTAGTAACCTTTTGAATACTGTTGTGTCATCTGCAAATTTTAGTACTTTGCTAGATATGTCAAGTAGAAAATATCCACTGGTGACCCGTTATCTACCTACTTTGTAATTTCTTCAAAAAAACATAAGATATTGGTTAGACATGACCTTGCTTTTAGGAACCCATATTGAGATGTATTTATTAATTTATGTTTTACAATAAATTCCATCATGTGGTATCTAAATAATGTTTCGAGTAATTTACATACAACTGATGTTAAACTCATTGGTCTGTAATTTTCTGGCTTGGTCCTCGATCACTTTTTAAATAATAGCGTAATGTTTGCTTCTTTCCATTATGAAGGAACTATTCCTTCTTCTAGTGACAAGTTAAACACATTTGCAAGTGGTGTACTAATTTGCTCAACAATTTCCTTAAGCACTTTTGGTGGTATCCCATCAACTCCAGGTAATTTATTATCTTTCATCTTCTTAATTTTACTTTGCTATCATTTCAGGAGTTACAAATAACTGCCCTAAATGTTCTGATTTATTGCCCTCCAGTTTAGAACGGGAAGTGAGCTGATATCTTCTGTGGTAAAAACTGAGCTGAAATTCTCATTCTGGACCTCTGCCATTTGAAACCCGTCTGAAATTACGTTTCCCTTGTTGTTTCTATTGGTCCGACCTTATCTCGAACTTTCTGTTTACTCCTTACATAAGCATAGAAACTCTTGCTGTCATTTTTATATTACCTACCCATTTTTTTCAAAGGTTCTTTTAGATTTTCTAATTTCTTTTTTAGGTAGGTTAAGTGCCTCTTTGTAATTTGCATAGTCTTCATCCTTTCTGGTACGCATATAAACCCTCCACATAGTTTGCTTAAACACTATTTTCCTAATAGCTTTTTTTGAAAAGTTGTTCTTTCTAGATCATTTTTCTTGTGTTTTCAAGGGAACAAATTTATCAATGATACTCTCAATTTCATATTTTTCTTAGCTTTGCTAAGTATTTTCTGATATCTTTATAGTTACCTTTGTGGAAGTTTCTCCTATACGTTTTTATTTTTACTTCCTGATTTTACATTGATGTCAAAATGTATTTCATTGTGGTCACTGTTACCCAATGGTTCATGTATTTTTACATTGTCCACTAATTATTTTTGTGGTGATAAAACTATATATAATACATTTTCTCCCCTGGTTGGTTCTAGCACATGCTGTGTAAAGAAGCTATCCTGAGTTAAAAATAGAAATTGTTGGTCCTCACCCCCTGTACCCTCAAGAGATTTCCATTATATGTATCCATGATTAAAATCTCCCATTATGATACATTCCCCTTTACTAACTTCCTTTATAGCATTTTGTATTTTTGTGTTATCCTCTTCGTTTATGTTTGGACTTCGGTAAACTAATCCAATAGTTAATTTTTTATTTCCTGAAACTATTTTGCACCAAACAGCTTCATCGTAATCTGCTTCCTTTCTAATTTTATTTCATAAGCCTGGATATATTCTTTATCATATAAAATAACTCCCCCTCCCCTTCTTCCTATTTGATCGCTCCTAAACATTACGTATACTGTCAAGCCTAATTCAGCACCTGTTATGTCTGTGTTGGCTTTCTCACCCCTTCTATCACTTCCTCGAAATAGCTCTTCCGATCCCCTCCATCACATTCTGTCCTGCAGCCTTGTCACTTGGTGGCAGACTGTTATTAGGCTCTCTTTCACTCATCAACCTGTTACCTTTTCCTCCCGTCTGCTGGCTAACTCACGTTCCCGTCGCCTTCCCTCCTGACACCTTGCATCCCGTTTCCCTCACTCCCATCGCCTTAACTCTATCGTTTCCTCCCCCCACCGACTACTTCGCTACTGTCTCCCACACTCCCCTTTCCTTTGATCCATTTGTCTTCCCTCCCATTTCTTTCCTTATCGTCTCCTTTCGTCCTGTCTCCCTACGTCCCGTCTCCTTCTGTCCTGTCTCCCTACGACATGTCACCTTACCTCCTCTCAGCCTCCTCCCAGGCTGAGGTGAGCTCTCCTTGCATCTCTCTCTCGTCGTCTTCATCCACTTTATCATCTACTGTCCCCCACCAGAACCACTGGCACAACCCACCTGCTAACTTCCCACCACATCCACAACGAGCAGCCTCAGCAGTTCTAACTCCACCTCAAATGCCTTCATCCTCGCACATCCCCTACACTCAAAACTAAAACTATCCGCCTGAACCTCAGCCCAGGACTTCTCACACCCGGGCTTGACGAATTCCACCCAGTTGCTACAACTGCTGCATATTAAATACCTGGTGGCCTTTACCTGCCGTTTGCACGGCGCCATCACAAAATTTAGACTTAATCTTGATTGCTACGATAGCCTTGAATAAGGCTGTTTTTGTGTTCAAAAGAACACTTTAGGCTAATATATTTGCTAGCTATGTCTTTTCTACTAAGCTCGCACGAGCAGAAAAGCCTGCCACCTAGCGAATACGGAGAATACGGAGAACACTGTGTAAACAAAACTGCTGTTAATTCCTTTTTACCGAAATCGTTTACTACAACTATGTTAGATATTACCTTATGTATGTAATTTATGTAAATGTATAACTTTATCTAATATATATATTTAACAATGTATACGATAGTTTGGTACACCAGTTTAATTCACGACCTGTAAACAAACTCCCCCTTATCGCTCGTTGAATTTGAGTCCGGAAAAATATTGCCTCTGTTAGCAAAGTTTCAGTCTATAAGAAGTTTGTGTATATAGTATATGTGTAATAGTAATATTTATTCTAACCAATATTCCACTGATTCTGACTATACACATAGCTATCTAAATTTTCGAATGGAAAACAACCCTATTAACGCTCACTGACTTCCTTGTCGGAGTCCGGAACTTACTCTAAAATCCTGTCTCTGACTAATAATTAACAAAAACTGTTTTTCAATATATATGTCTATAATACGTTTATGTATAATATATATGCAATAGTAATGCTTATTCTATTCGGTATTCCACTTTTTTTCTGTAAATTCTCAACACCAATTTCAACTCGCTGCTGCACCAAGATTCCGGAAGTCAAATCAGACTAGTTTAGAATTAGGATACAGATCCACAGGCATTACACTTCAACTTTTATGTGGTGATTAAGGGTATCTTTTCACCCACAGCAATACTATTTTGGCGGTGCGTGTTGTCCCTTCCTAGGACTAATTGATTGGTTTGTATTTAATGGTGTCTAATGTAGATTATTCAAAGGATATAATTATTTGACCAATATTTGGCAATAATTAGCGGGCCTGTACTGAGCAAGTCGGCGACACTCCGTGTGAGACCAAATACTAAGAGGTTTGGTTTTTGATGTGCCTCAGCGTGCGGACATGCCCCACCTTCCATATCACAAGTAAAAAATGGACTTACACACATATTTCTACTGGAAGGTATTTCTTTGAAAACTGTTTAAATTTTACTATGTTTTAATTTTACTATGTATATATTATGTGGAAAAGTTATCAGGAAATAAAAAAAATCGTATACACACACACACATATATATATATATATGATTTTTTTGTTTCCTTCCAGTGGGATATTGTCGTATTTGACACATTTTTTTTCACAACGAGGCACAAAGTCACCCAACCTTATCTTACATACTTAGGTTTACTTAGGTTCTTCCTGACTGTAGGCGGTGGCCTCTGTGGTCAGATCTTCAACTTTCCCTTAGAATGGTCTACGGCTTCCTGACAAGGCGGCTTTGTAGTTATAAAGAAATGTCTCTGTACTCCAATATCTACCTAGACGGGTTTTAGACGAGTTGACACTTGGGGCACTATTTCTGGTAGATTATTTCATAATCTGGTAACTCTAAGTGAAAAGCTTTCTTTTCTAACGTTTGTACGTGCACTTTCTAGAAGCAATTTCGAACTATGACCCTTTGTTCCTTCCCTTGTATCACTGTCTTTGTGCAACTTGACAATGTTAAATACATCACTGTCACATTTCCCTTGAAACAGTTTATATACCTCAATCATATCATCACGTGTTCGTCTATATGCAAGTGTGGGAAGTTTCAATCTCTCAAATCTTTCCTGGTAACGAATATCCTTAATACCAGGAAGCTGCTTTTTTTGCACGTTTCTGTACGTTTTCGATGGCATCTTTGTGTTTCTGTTTATAAGGGTACCATACTGATATTACATAATCTAAATGACTCCTAACTAAAGCTTTATATAATGAAACAAAATTATGTTGATTTCTGTTTATGAGGGGACCATATTGATATTGCATAATGTAAATGATTCCTAACTAAAGATTTATATAATGACACAACATTATGTTGATTTATCGTTGCAAAGGACCTTTTGTAAAGGCCTTTTTTGACTATCCTTCTTAAACATGGATAAGATCATTCCCTGTTTCCATTCCTTTGGTAGTTCACCCACAGCCAATGCATTATTAAATAGCCTATCTAGTGGTTTACATTGATGATTAGACAACTCTTTCAACAACCTAGGATGAACACCATCTGGACCTACTGATTTACACACATTGAGAATATCCAGTTTTGTTTTATCGTGTCCTCATCAATAATAAATTCTTCCAGGGTGTGCCTTAACTTCACTGGTGGAATATGAGGGATATCACCATCTGGCTCTATAGTTAAAACACTTGAAACTTTCCTAAGACATCTGCCTTTTCCCTGTCAGAGTCTGTGAGCCTAGGTTTAGGATCTGTAGGGTCTATGTTCAGGTCTGAAACACCTTCTCGATTCAGATATAACTTATGTTGCTAGCTTCATCTCAAATCCCTTCTGTATCCTCCCCGTTAATTTACGGACTTTATTTCTAGCCCTACACTATTCAGTATAGTATTTCCCTTCTTTTGTCTCCATATAACGTTTCCATAAAGTGCGTTTTTTCTTAATTTTCTTTACTGATTCCTGTTTACGGGTACTTTCCCTTTATGTATGTTAATGCTACTCACAAATCGACGATGGATGAATTCATCCTCTATCTTTTTAATATATTCTTTAAAACCTAACCATTGATGGTTTATAGTGCTGGTGCAGAGTATCTCGCCCCAGTCTGTGTGATCTAAGTTCGCCTTCAGATCATTATAATCCCCTTGGTAGTAATAATATTTAAGTCATGTATGATTTGCTATTTCTGCAGAGCACCTAAATGTAATGATGAGGACAGAGTGATCACTCTTACCAAGTGGGCTATCATACACTATATCATCTATCATACCTTTTGTATTAGTGAAAACTAAATCGGGAGTGTTCGATTTATTTCCTAATCGCCCCTTGCGGGGAGTGTGACATGTTGGAAGAGGAATTATCTCTTACATATGCAACCCCAGGGTCGGATGGTCAGTTTTTTTTCGAAATAAAAAATTCACATTCATTGAAAATTGCATGACATTCAACATTTTAGGTTATAATTTCTTATCGACGCAAACGAGTTCAATAGCGGAAATGTGAAGAAGTGATTCTCGTTTCGAGGCGATAGTTGACGAGATAATGCCCTTCCGGCCCCAAGTTATGCCAACCATAATACGTTAAAGGTATCTATGTCATTATAAAATAAACCATTATCACATTTTAATGATAGTTGTTTTAATACATAATATAAATAAATGTGTTAATATTTGTTCGCTCTGTTTTAGTTCTTGGTTCGCTCTGTTTAAAATCCATAAGCGGGCAGCGTATCGTTGGGGGGGCGGAAGTGAGCATTTATGGGCAAATTTGCATAAAACTAATATGGCCGCTGACAACACTTGTGTCCCCTATTCGCGGGCACGGTTATTTTATTTTATGATAACTTTTCCCACATAATAGTACACATATTAAAATTAATTACTAGTTTCAAGGAAAAACATACCAGTAGGAGTTTGTCGTAGTTGACATATTTTATTTCAAAATTAAACACAAAGTCACCCAAACTAATCTTAATCAGATATGTGTATAACTCTATTTTATATTTGTGATATGGAAGACGGAGCATGTCCGCATGGTGAGGCACGTCCGCACACCTCGTTATTGATCAAACCACATAGTATTTGGTTTCAAACCTGTGTAGTATGTATCTCATACCACGAATACGAATACACCCAACCTTATCTTAATATTACAAATTTGATATTAGAAAAATATTACAAATGCCAAAGACATTTAATTTTAAAATAACAATAATAATAATAATAAGGTTCTATCGCACCTATATCCTCACTCTCTTCCTTGGAGCTGTACTTTCTCCAGCATCGGAACACTTGAGTATAGGTGTTTCCATCCGCACTAGAACTGTTGGACAATTATTACTTGGCTAGACTGAGAGTAAACACAAAACTCGTGAACTTTGCATTCGTGAACTGCTGTTTGCTGATGATGCTGGTGAAGCGCACACACTAGAAGATGTCATAGAGATTTGTAAACACTTTGAACAAGCTGCAACTTTATTTGGACTTACAATCAGTAAAAAAAAACTGTAACACTCTACTAACCTCCACCTGGACAAACTTCAATAGGTCCACACATTGAAATATATGGCACCTCACTAAAGTCAGTCAAGAACTCCACATACTTGGGCAGCACGATTGCATCTGACAACACTATCGATGTACAAATTAACAACCATATACGTGCTATCCCATGACCCTTTGGAGGACTCTGGAAGCGATTATGGTATCAACATGGCATTGCAATCTCTACAAAGTGCAAGGTGTACAAGGCGATTGCATTACCAACACTACTGTAGTTAGCTGAGACGTATACTCTCTACCGTCGCCACTTCAGAAAACTTTTCCAAGTGCATCTCCGGCATCTACGACAAATCCTTCGGATCTGATGGTAAGACCACATTTCAAATGCAGACGTTTCGAGAGGCGCCAAGATGTCAAGTATAGAAGCTATTCTGACTGCATCCCAACTCCGCTGGACTGGACATGTTACCCGAATGAGCAGCGATTGACTACCAAAGGCTGTGTTCTATGGGGAAGCGCCTTCGTGATGAACACCGTACAAAGATGTGATACAAAGACATCTCAAAGCCACACACATCCCTGTAAACACCTGTGAATCCACTGCACAGGACTAGCAACAGTGGAGGCGGGCCATAAATCAGGGAAAGATTCATACAGAAAAAAAGTTAACACAAAGTATCAACATGAGCACGATCGTCGGCACGGCATTCTAGGTGCTTCTATATCTACCGTCTTCTGTGATGACTGCATCAGAAGTTTTTTTGGCACAAATAGGCCTGAATTCTCACCGAAGAGTAAAGCACAAGGATACCCCCTTCATTGATGTCATCATCGGACACGATGGACAGCAAAGAGAGAGAGAGAGAGAGAGAGAGAGAGAGAGAGAGAGAGAGAGAGAGAGAGAGAGAGAGAGAGAGAGAGAGAGAGAGAGAGATCCTCAGGAACCTGTGCTAAAAGGCGCAACGAAACAGAATCATTAAGCATAATCGTGAACAGGGACGCTCAAAAAGCATTAGGTGATGGGGATTTCATTCCAGACCTTAGGTGCAGCTACAAAGAAAGCACGTTTATGTTAGTCCAAGCTAAGCTTATTTTTAAGAACAATAAGTTGTTGTGGACTAGATGATCTGAGCTACCTATAGCTATTTGAAAGATTTAGGATACTATTCAAGTAGGGTCGTTAGTGAATAGACAGAGCACGATACAAAAAAAGAGTAGACAGTTTAAATTTGATTAGATTTAGATGAGTAAGTAAATGAATAGGTAGTGGTAGTGATGGCGAAAGACGAGGTGCACACGTGCAAGGCAATTATTTTTTTGCGTTCGAGTCTCTTTTAGCACTGTTGCTTTTTAGTGAATTGCAATAGTCAAGGCGGCTAGTAATTAGTGCAGTGGGTATTGTTTTAGCAGTTAATAATATATGTGACGCCGAATTCAACGGAAATCATGTATATGGTTGACACATGATTTACATACTTGAGAAATATACTGACGGAAGTTGAAGTCACTGTCAAACACAACACCTAAACATCTAGATAACGAACGGCATCAGATGGGGTTTTATTACCGCCAAGTATTTTAATACCAATGAAAAACTCAATCTTGCAGCTCAACAAATTAATCACAGTCACACCGTATATATTAGAGTAAGTGGTTTAAAGCACCAGTGAATCGAATCATGATAACATGTCAAACAATTTCTTCAATGTCCTCTACGTTATCCTCCATCTCTTCATACTAAATGTCATGCAATGCACTTACAAAATAATATTTAAGAAATGAACTATTGCCGAATACAAATGTGTCATACAAGGTGTCATGCAAAATATGAGTTGTTCCAGTCCCACACCTAACGTAAAAGAGTGCGCAATAATGTAACAAGTCCCAATTTCGCAGCAGCGGTAGACAGATTATTAGGGTTAGGGTTAGTAGAGTTAGCCTGCTAACCCTGCATTACTTCTAGGAAAAACATGAAGTAGTGCCTAGCATGCACAACCAAGGCATTTACCTTTACTTTTCTTTCATAAATTAGATTATTTTTCCAGTAGGTTTTGATTGATGTTTAGATTCCCCCAAACTCGAATAGGGAATAACGTACCATTGAACGACCATAGGAGTGAACAACACACTTTGTGGGCGCCCCCTCAACATCAATAAATTCCGATAACAATTTGGCTGAGTAATGTTTTCATAGATTATAAAAAGAGGGGTGTCCCGAAAGTAACTTTTAATTTTTATCCCATACTTGCGTGCGTGTGTGTGTTTGCTTGGTAGTGTGCGTGCGTACGTGCGTGCGTGTGTATGTAATAATAATAATGGTAAATTATGTTATAATATTATATAAAGTGCATTGCTTGAAAAGTTCAGAGTGTTCATATATTCTGCAGCGGATCCAGGGTAGTCCTAGTAGTCTCGAGACCCCTTAGGCCATTAAGGAGAGGTCTTCGAACCCCCTTGTGTCCGTGGCAAATATTATGCTAAAGGAACACGTACACATACCTACACTTGAACTATTGTCAATGTAAAGACTGAAGGTTTAGCAACCGGAAAATATTAACCATTATGTAAGTAGAACGGCACATGTGTCGCCCCCACCGGTTCGTAAGTAGAATGGCTTATGACTACGACTGACTGAGACCCCCTGCCAACAAGCCTAGATCCGCCCCTGATATTCATATTGTATTGACTGTAACCATGTATTCAGCTGAATAAAATCAAACCAGCGATTAATGCGAAAGATCTCGACTCTCGCGCGTGGCACACAACGTGGCACAGAGAATTATACATTACCAACCCAAAATGGGCTCTTCGTATTTAATCACTTGAACTTTGAGACGACAACATACACGTTGGAGTTTTTGTTAAATGTGGATTCACTGCGTGCGCGCGTGTGTGCGTGCGCGCGCGCGTGTGTGTATGTGTGTTCAGTTGCAACATTACCATAATGTTGATGTGATACAGTATACAAATATATATATATATATATGACTCCAGTATGTAATACACGTGATTTATCATCACTACTACTAACAGTAGCAGCAGCATCGTGGTCATCATAATAATCTCCACTATATCTTCCAAGAACATAGGTTGTCACCACCATCATCACTTTCAAAAGAAACAACAACAACATTACTCACTATCATCATCACAATCATCATCATCATCATAACCAGCTCTCCTCGAAGCAAGGATGATCTCGCCATGGACGTTCGAATATGACTAATCAGTCGGATTTTAGCCCGGCACGGCTTCCTGCACTTGATCACGTATACAAAGGATGTAATTTGTAGACCATTATCAGTTCACTATAATACTGACAATCTCATAACAAAACCCTCAACCGTTCATATGAAGGTCGTATTTTTCAAATAATTTTCCTTATAGCAAGATAATTTTCCACTACCGCCGTACCATTAACACCACCATCCCAACTGTCATCATGATAGCTACAATCACCCCTGTCATCACCACCACCACCACCACCGTCATCATCGTCATCATGTTATTCTTCGTCATCATCACAACTACCAACACCAGCAGCAGTGGCAACAGTACATTCGTCAAATTAGGTAATAATAACAGTATCAACCGTAATTTGCTTCAAATTAATGTGCTTTTTCAGATCATGTTCCTCGTCGTAGCATCCTTGCTGGCAAGATCATGTTCCGCTGACGGAGCCACTTCTGTTCATCTGTGCCGGAATTGCAAAAAAGTATGCGCACAGAATTTTATGAAATGCATAAAGGCGTGTCCATCCCGACATTCAGCTAAAACTAACGCGTGTCAACGAAAACGGGAAAAGTGCAATGCCAAATGCGAGAAACAATTCGGAGATTGCTAATGTTTCAAACTGGTGTGGATATGTTAATTTTTATACCGGTTGTGGTTTTAATACCTTGTGACAGATGGCGATATTTTATTAGTTAAGCTTAAGTCACAGACATTTATATTAAATTGTTAGAATGACATCAGAATATTATTTGAAAGATAAAATTGGTTTTCGAACGCAAGCTACTGCAAATATTAATGCATTTGCAACATTTAGCACAATCCTGGCTTGAGCTAGACTGTAAGGACACGATAAAAAGAAGCCATCAGCTAATTTTCTGTGGCTGCAACTTTGGCTTCAGGAGATCTCGTCTTCCATGTACATCGCAGTATAAGTACAACGATTGCAGTGACATTTGTTGTAAATGGGTGATTACAAGAACAATTATTGAGAAACTCTTCAATACCAGAAGACTGCTTGATTGAAAGTATGTGCTGATTGTAGAATTATTGCTCTATGTGTAACGAGTGACGTGGAGTCCCGCAAATATTTGTCTAGAAATAATGGTTTACTGATGTTCTGCTTGTTTATCTAATGTTTATTTTATATTTAAAAAACTAACTATTTGATGTCATCCAATACTTGCAGTATTGTTGTATCATTATCTATATATAATGATCATACCAACTTAATAGGTTTATTTTTAAACATGAAAAATGTTCTTGTTCGCTTTGTTTATGTATTATATTTCTTGTAACTTGGAAAACAAACTGTAATCAAACAAATCAATTGCCCAAAAAAAATCCAGGTATTCAATCTGAGGTTATTTTTCAGGGAATGAACCTTTTCTGATAAGTATGCCATTGTTAAAATGTCACGAAAATCAATTCAATAGTTTTCCTGATAATGCATTTCGAAATGTACCCACGGGTCGTGGGTTACATATTTCATTTGTTATTTGAGAGATCACGTCCTCTCAATGGATTTCAAGGAAATGTTAACGAGGTTGTTTCCTCATCAAAAGTCACAATTTAAGCCCATATATGCATGGTTGTTTGAGGAAATATTATCCGTATATACAAATTGATCACCGTAATACACACGCNTATATTGCCATTGGAGGCTCACTACCATAACTTGACAGGGTAATGCAATGCGTCAAAAAGTCTTCTCTCCCAAGCAACGCCGGGCACCTGGGCTAGTCTTTAATATAGTATTAGTAGTTTGTGACTTTGTATGTATGTCTGTATGTATGTTCCCTCATATCTCCGTCAGTTTCACATGTATGGGGTGACATTTTTTAGGGTGTCCATGGTGATGGTTTGTATGTTGTGCGTTTCAACCATTGCTACTTAATTAATTTCAAACGTCTACCGAACGCTTTGTGAAACCGGCAGTTGTGTGTGATTTTTGCGGTGCGAAGATGCCATTGCCATTGCATACATGATCAAAACGTGACTGGTTAGTGCAGAGAGTCATCAACTCATGCCTTTTCTCCCGTGCAAACCGGTCAACTGGGATATATATATATATATA
>SDWI01001955.1:4319-23877 GCA_009193005.1 Lamellibrachia luymesi
GCCTTGTACTTGTGACAGAGACATTTCGTCCCTCTACTTTTAGAACTCGTTATATGTTTATAAACTGCTGGAGATTTTCCATGTGGCGAAATGAGCATGATAACGGACGTTCAAGCGTTGGGCACTGCGCGTGCGTGCGTACGTGCGTTAGTATGTACATACTTGCGTGCGTACATTCGTACGTGCGTATGTATCTGACTCTTCCACAACCCCCATTCGTTTCCTGCTCTTCCCATCTGTGAGCTCAGCGATGTCTGGCAGACAACATATAGGATAGAATCAAAATGTCGTATAGTGTGCAGTGTACGAATATTGGTACTTTGTTTAAATATTGTCTTTGGATATTTAATTAATCACTTGTTCCTTGTTCCAGCTTTAGCTGATCGTTTTGTTATTATACTGTGGTCAGTGTCCCAACAAGACGGGTAGCAGAGAGAGGGAGAGAGGGAGAGAGAAAGAGGGAGGGAGGGGAGAGACAGTTACAGAGACGAGACAGATGCATACGCGTCGTTCTGATCGAAGGATCGTGTACAAGCATGCGGCAATCCTTTTCTAAGTTGACTCACTCTTTCTCACACGTGCGTGCGTGCGTGCATGAGTGCGTGCGAGCGTGGTCATGTTTCAGATCTTGGCCATAGACCGACACTCTCACCCTGCATATGTTGACACCATTCTTGACGCAGTCAACCAAAGATCGTATGTTACGTCTAGTTGCACACTTCGCCCGTCAACCTTTCACGTCCATGTCACAGTTGTATATATCTTTATTCTACGCGAAAACTATTAAACAAAGGGGCGCCTTGAATTTATGACTGCGGCATTACATCCATCTACTTTGAACTGACTAATATGCATACCAACTGCTGTAAATTTTACAAGTGGTGAAGTGAACGTGGGAACGAACGTTCAAACACGCCGACATGTGCATTGCGTGCGTGTGCACGTTTGCCTGTGATGTCATGCGATTCGGCGCTTAATTGTTGTCCATCGTGCGCTAGCGTAAATTCACTATTCGTTTTTCTGTTTTGTTTATTTTGATGAATTATTAGCTATTTAACTCTGTCATCCAGGCATTTGACTAATTCATAAAATAAGAGTTACCTTTATCAGTTGATACAATGCAATTCGAATTAACTTTAAACTTTTATTATATTAACTGTGCGACTGAAAAGTGAAATCAAGCAAAACATGTTTAGTGTAACATCTTGATAATGACGCAGCTTGGCTGCTGGTGCTCCATGGGAACGCCTACACTGAATGGAGTGGTGACAGTTGATAACAACGAGACCACGTCTCTGCTGCCAGACTCTCTTCTCTGAGTATTCACGAAGCTGAGCGACAGTCGGATAAGCGAGACTGTGGCACGTGGCTACCATGATAAGAGGCTTTCACGTGACCGTCGCACGAGACTCTTCATTGTGTGCGTCGTGAGCTTGTTTCTCTACAGCTCGATGGCATGGCTGCTCACCGATGCGATTGTTCCTAAATGCAATGGTTTCCGTTCACGCCGCATGGCCCGACTGCTCAACACGCAATACACATGTGCTGCGCATAAACGAGTTGTCCACCGTGAGGTGCTCTCTCTCTCTCTCTCTCTCTCTCTCTCTCTCTCTCTNATATATATATATATATATATATATGTATATATATATGTATATATATATATATATCGCAGAGCTTCAGCTCACAGGACGACTCCACTAATCCTCGCCTACATACGTCATCACCTACATTCAATACCAGACCTGTGACAACACCACCTTCTAAACTGAATATAAACACTTTCCGGGTGCTCAAGATGAATTCATGTCACACATCTTTAAACTTGATTTTTTATTTCAGAAATGTTTCACCCAAGCTAAGCAAAAGGACCAAAGGAAGTTTCTCATTTTTGAACAACAGCTGCTGGAACTCTTCAGATCCCTACAGTTGGCTGCATAACAACATTAGATGGTAGTTTGATCCAAGGGTTCAAAAGTGTAAAGGAGTGCAGTTTTATTTATAAATGGAATTGTCAGCCATATATACATCAACTGCCTGTTGGAATCATATTGATGTCCTGTTCGATTATTCTGTGTAGGGCTCTGCCATCTCAAGTACTCAAAATATTCTTATTCATGAACATGGTGGCCATATGCCGCTCGACCTATCATCGGCATTAATCAAATCATGCTTTGCCTGCTGTTGTGAATGAGTGGATTGACTCACAAAATTCTCGCCGAGCTTAGAGAGATTGGATGTGGTATCGAATTGTCTGGATGGTTAGTAATGCATATGGCTTCTTCTGAGTCTAGCTCATCAACTTTTCCCAATATCTGCGGAATTTCCCTGCAACAGTAGCTCTCTGTCTCAGACTCCATTGGCTCTCAACAATTACAGTAAACACACGGACCGTCTATATTGACTCAGTTCAGGGAGGCAGAACAACTTAATGGATAATGTTCTGAAAAAGGCTGACCAGTAGAATGAGATCTCAAAATACCATCGGATTGTGATAACCACACCATATTACAAACTAGTTACTTTAATAGAAGGTGCCGAGTGCTGGAAAACCACTAGAACTCAACACTGTTTTATCCGTCTCACTGTATTACCAACAGTACACATATGTGTTTCCTTTGCGATCAATGTCAGATTTGGGCTTGTTTATATTTTGTTCTGCAGATTCACGAGGTTGCTTCTCCTGAGCCAGCGGCTCATATAGATATGGCTGAACACCCATAACCCGAACAATGGGTAAATCGTCATCACAACATTAAAAATCATCACAATTGTCAGCAGAAACACTTTCATTTGTTCTATCCGGAACACTCGATGAATCCATGTTTGCTGTGCTGTGTTCACCGTGTGACGTCGTGCGCTACTCCGGCGTGTGTTCGGAAAATGGACTCAGCTAATCTGAGACAATCGTTTGATTTTTGCACCTCAATGAGGTGTTTTTATTTGTTTTTTAATCGCGTATACATTAGCAATATCCATATTCAAATTGTTTAAGCCCACCCACCCACAACATTGCTACAACGCTTTTAAGTCTGTACTCGTGTAGGAACGCTCAAAGCGTTTAATATTTCACTGCCTGGCAGATATATTGGTTCCAATACCGACTTGACCCTTCTGGGAAGCATTCAGCCTTACTGCAATTACTGCACGAAGACTATTCGTTCACATATCCACCATTGTCTGTAACCATTGTTACGACTTTCTGAAGTGTGCATGATCACGAGAATGCCAAATCCTTTGGTTTTGTTGCGCCACTAAGCTCGGATTTTCCGAGGATATTGGCGCCAAACAAGTCATTTTATTATTATTATTTATATAGCTGAGGCAAGGTGACGTGAACGAAATTGACCAAGCTTCGAAATGGCAGCACCAGGGGTCGCACTCGGGTTCACTCGATTGTAAATCCGCTGTTCTAACCACCGCGCCACTGCACGCCCACTGACAGTGGCTGACAAATAGCAGCTGATAAGCAAATATTCCAATTTTGGTAGTTGCATTGAAATTTCATATCAAACATTTATTTATTAACAAATTGTATGCTTAATACAGTTGTCTATGTTTTGCATTGATCCAAAGCAGTAATCAATAATTAATTAGATTTTTTTTGCAATCATATAATATGTTTACGGCATACGCATTTAGGCAAAGGTTGAAAATATGCAATGAATTCAATATAATATTACGAAACCATGGTTGAAAACATTCACTCTTGCAGGCGAATGCACTTAATTAGCCACTTAGCCACAGCCGCATTACTGTGGCGTTGTGGCGTCGCCAATGGCAATTGTTCTACACAGTGTTCAGTGAATAGATTTATAGACACCGGATGACACTGGCAGTAACACATTGTAAATTCATTGAATGTAGCAATTACACAAGAGCCCGTAAAACTGACCAAGTAAACGGAGCTTAACATATAAACATATGACACGAGCCTGCTAACCTCCTCTGGCTGTCAAAGGTACACCGGGCAAACAAGTGTTTAAAAAAACGTGCTATCTACGCGTCTGACGATGTATGTCTTTGGGCGCTCTTCATGACCTTTCTCAGGGTGTGCCCTTTAAACATGATTGAAAAGTGAATGTATGCCTGACAATAACAGGCTAACGTTGACCTTTTCAAAGCACCTCGTATCTGTTCTGTTGATTTATGTACCCGATATGTTTAAGACAACTCGTTCAATTGCGTAAATATACGAACGTTTTTCTGGATCCCGATTATGATACCAATGAATCTTTTTCAAGAACACGCAATCCACGTCGAAATAAACCATGCTTAAACACGCTACTGTACCTCGACAAAATACCTTGAGGTGAAGTCGTGTACGTTTCCGTTTTGTCTTGTCTTTTTGTAGAAACGCCGTCAGACTACTACAGAAGCAAGGTACAGATGGATTGATAATGCTCGTATCACCAAACCTTTTAAACTTCTCCATCCTCTGTGGATATCCCACCAAATATTTGCATTTTGTACCACTATCCTGTTCGAGTAGCTGCTTATGCCGTCTACACCATCGACAGCGATAGGGTGACAGTTAGTTTTCCGTCAAGCAAACTATCTTTGTCCGATAATCACGAGTCTAATATTTGCCCTGTGTGTTAAAAGGGATACAAACTATTGTGTTAATACACGTGGTATGCTTCAAGGTACTTTCGTATATAGCGCGGTATCAAGTCCTCGAGACTTTTCAGAATTAACGTTAAAAGGAAACAAAGTCATGTTTTTGTTGGCCTATGCACCTTTAAGAGTTATTAGAACATAACCATTTGCAACTAAAATCACGAATACCATGCCAGTGATTTGCAATGAAAATCATGTTGAACAAATAGCTTCATAATGTCATTTGCCAAATAAAAATCATAATCCTATACTTACCAATAGTATATGGCCATGGCGTTTGCGTCTAAACTCAACTTATTTGACAAGATTTAACAAGATTGCCATCCAAGGTAAATGCCCATATGGCAAATGGAAAAGAAGCCATTGGCTCATCGAGAGTCCAACATTTTTAATCTATATGTAATCTGCCTCTTGAGATATGTGTCAACCTTGTTTTTAAACATATTCACGCTGCTGTAGATCATCTGTTCCATTCATCGATTGTCCTCTGTGAGAACGAGTACTTCCTGATATCCAATTTACACTTATCCTTTACTAATGTTAGCTCATGTCCTAGTTACCTAGTTTTATTATCTTTCTTGAGTGAGAAAAGCTATTTCTATCAATATTTTCATACCCATTCAATATCTTAATTTGACTTCCTATTAACCGCCTTGTCTTTAGGGTTGTTAAACCACATTCTTTCAGTTCTTCATAACTAAGGTCTCTCAGTTCTGGAATCATTTTAGTTGCTCTCTTCCGTATTCTTTCAAGGGTTTCTATATCCTTCTTACGATTACAATACTCTAAATGAGGCCTAACTATTGTTTTATACAGAGGTATAATTAGCTTTTTCTCCTTTCATGTTATATTTCTCCTAATCAACCCAATAATTTAATTACCTTTTGAAGCTGTAATTCGACACTGCTCTGAAATTTTCATATCAGCGCTTATTTTAACTCCTAAGTCCTTTTCTTTTAAATTAGTACCCAGAACAGTACCTCCCACTTTATAGTTTACATCCAAGTTCCCATGTCTTGTATGTAGGCATTCACATTTCCCAAAATTGAACAACATCTGCCATTTCTCAGACCATTTTACTAATATCTCTATATAATTTTGTAAATGTTGTTTATCACCATAATTGTTAACCCTTCTAAACACTTTTGTGTCATCCGCAAATTTCAGTAGATTGCTTGTTATATTATCGTCCAAGTCATTGATATATGTTAAGAATAATAAAGGGCCTAATACTGATCCTTGTGGTACCCCACTCACAACAGATTTCCAGTTTGAAACCTCCCCATCTACTACAACAAGCTGTTTTATGTCAGTCAGCCATTGTTCTATCAAGTCGATTATGCCATCCCCGATACCATGGGCTTTTAATTTCACTAGTAATCTTTGATGTGGCACTTTGTCAAATGCTTTCTGAAAATCTAAGTATATAATATCTACTGGTGATCCTTCGTCTAGCCACTTAGTGATTTCTTCCAAAAACATATTAGTTAAGCATGACCTCGCTTTTAGGAATCCATGTTGTGATGAATTTAATAATTTATGTCTAACAAGGAAGTCCACCATATGGTGTTTGATTACCTTTCTAATAATTTACAAATCACTAATGTTAACCTCACTGGTCTGAAATTCTCTGACTTATATCTCGAACCATTTTTAAATAATGGTATGGCATGATGTTTTTTTACCATTCAACAGGAATCACTCCTTCTTTTAATGACATGGTGAACACTCTTGTAAATGGTATACTAATTTGTTCTACTCTTTCCATTAGCAGTTTTGGAGGAATTCCACCCACTCCCGGTGATTTATTGTCCTTCATTGCCTTTATTTTCTTAGCCACCTGGAGTTACAATTAACTGCCATAAATAGTCAGATTTTGCCTCCTGAAATTTAGTATCTGGAAATGGTAATGAACTAATATCCTCTGTGGTAAGCACTGAACTGAAGTGTCCATTTAGGTCTTCCGCCATTAAAAACCTTGTAATATTATATTTCCAGCACTGTCTTCTAATTGTCCAACCTTGTCTCGTACGTTTTGTTTACTCCTAATATATGCATAAAAACTCTTGCTGTC
Source organism: Lamellibrachia luymesi (assembly GCA_009193005.1). NCBI lineage: Eukaryota > Metazoa > Annelida > Polychaeta > Sabellida > Siboglinidae > Lamellibrachia > Lamellibrachia luymesi. The sequence continues at coordinate 11,014 of SDWI01001955.1, forward strand.
ATTTTTATGTTACATACTAATTTTTGCTCATAGCTTCTTTTAGGTTGTCTAATTTATTCGTAGCTGCATTTAATGCCTCGTTGTAAGTCCTTTCTGGTACGCATATAAACCCTCCACATAGTTTGTTTGTACGCTATTTTTCTAATAGCTTCTTTTTTCTAATAGCTACTTTTGACCAGTGTTTCTTTCTAGAAAATGTTCCTTGTTTATTCAGTGGAACAAATGTATCAATGATACTCTCAATTTAATATTTTAGAATGTTCAAACATTCAATTGCATCAACATTCTTATGCAACATATGGCTTTTGTTTATTAAATATAATATATTTAGTAAATAAAACCCTACGTTGGGAGCCGATGGTCTGGCATGCGGGCTACCTGTCTTGCCCAGCATAGCTGGGACTGCATTAGGATGGTATAGATGCTTGGCAGGTCTGCTTGGGCAAGTACCTCAGTGTCTGGAATCCTGTCCTGCCACTTGATGTTGAGGAGTTTCCTGAGGCACGTTGTGTGGAAGTGGTTCAGCTTCGTGGCATGGCGTTGGTACACTGTCCATGTTTCACATGCGTAGAGCAGCACTATTGCCCTGTACACCTTCAGCTTGGTCTGTAGACTAATGCCTCTTCTGTTCCAGACATTGGCATGTAGTCTGCCGAAGGTCGCGCTGGCCCTTGCAATTCTGACGTTCACCTCGTCATCAATGGTGACATTTTGAGACACTGTGCTGCCAAGATAGGTGAACCTGTACACTGCACTGAGTCTCTGACCGTTGACTGTAAAGTTGGGCTCAACATAGGGTTTCCCTGGGGCCGTCTGGTGCAGTACTTCAGTCTTCTTTTTGCTGATGGTGAGACCGAAGTTTGTGCAGGCTATGGAAAATTTGTCTACGCTGCGTTGCATATCAGCTTCTGAGCCGGAGTTGAGGGCAGAGTCATCAGCAAACAGGAAGTCCCTGATGATGTGTGTCTTGACCTTGGTTTTTGCTTGAAGTCTTCTGAGGTTGAACAGCTTGCCATCTGTACGGTACCTGAGGTCGATTCCAACGTCACCGTCTCTGAAAGCGTCAGTCAGCATTACGGAAAACATGAGGCTGAACAGTGTTGGTGCCAAGACGCAGCCCTGCTTGACGCCGTTAGAGACAGGAAATGGCTCAGATGTCTCACCGTTGTCCTGAACTTGTGTTTTCATGCCAGCGTGGAATTGCTGCACCATGGAGATAAACTTCCGTGGGCATCCGTATTTGGCCATGATCTTCCACAGACCCTCTCTGCTAACCGTATCGAAGGCCTTGGTCAGGTCGACATAGGTAAAGAACAGGTCAGAGTTCTGCTCCTGACATTTCTCTTGCAGCTGCCTTGCAGCAAACACCATGTCGGTGGTCCCGCGCTCTTTCCGGAATACACACTGGCTCTCTGGTAGGAGTCCCTGGTCAAGGTGCGTTGTGAGACGGTTAAGCAGGATCCTGGCAAGTATCTTGCCTGCAATGGAGAGCAAGGATATACCTCGGTTGTTGTCGCAGACCTGATGATTTCCTTTTCGCTTGTACAGGTTATGATAGAAGCACCTTTGAACTCCTGGGGGATCGTCTCCTGCTGCCACATGAGTAGAAACAGCTGATGGAGCTTTTCAGTCAAAGCTGAGCCACCTTCCTTGTAGACTTCGGCTGGAATGGAGTCTGAACCAGGAGCCTTGCTACTGGAGAGCAGACGGATAGCTTTCTGGGTCTCAAGCAAAGTTGGTGGGTCATCCAGCGCTTCATTGATGGGCACTTGGGGGAGACGGTTTATGGCTTCATTGTTGATGGATGAAGGGCGGTTCAGGACGCTGTTGAAATGTTCAGCCCACTGCCCCATCTGTGTCCCTCCCTCCTACCTCTCTGTCTCTCTGAGTCCCGCCTGCTCATCCCTCCGACCCCGTTTCTTCCCTCCAGTTCGTTCTACTGGCCGCTCTTCCCTGCGGCCGTCACTCTCTCGCCCTCATCCTGCGTGGGTCCCTCTCGCTCCCTCCCTCTCTCTCTTTTGCTCCCTCTCTCTCCCTCTCGCTCCTTCTCTCTCCCTCACGCTCCCCCTCTCTCCCTCTCGAGTTAAGCCTTTCTCCAGTGAATCCACTGAATGTACACATATATGCCTCTGATACGACTTATACGATAAATTTTTGTGGTTGAAAAAATTTGACAAGTGTATCCAGGTATCTGGATACACTTGAGCACTCGGGTTTTGTTGTGCGTCTGTATGCGTGACTATTTTAAGAGAAATTACACAACTCACAGTGTACATATATGAATATAGCAACATATAAGCCACGATCGCCTTTGAATATGGCCGTGCCCACAGGTTGTTATTAAGTGGTAAATGACAAATACAATTAATTGCGAAGTGCACACCCATGGCCTGGTGCAGGGTGGTACAAAGGCGCATCTCACGACATCCTAGTAGTAAATTGCTCTCTTGCATACATTTACCAAATAGGCTACCACTAATTTAGAATGGCTACGAGTTAGGCACACGCGATCGTAAAATACAGTTTCGTAGAGTCCACGACAGAGTTTTTTCAATTTCCCTGCGGGTGATCTTTTACTTCCACTGGCATAGACACTAGGTAGAAAGGACCAACGGCTTTCAGTGTGTTTCCCAACAGACACAGGCAAATCGTGGTAAACGAAATTGCCCAACGAAAACCCGGTCACGCATACCTAGTTGCAGGGCTGGAGAGCAGAAATGTATATAAGTACTAGTACAAGTACTCATGATTTTACGAAAAGTACTTAAGTCCAGTAGAAATACACTTCAGTATTTTGATTTTGAGTCCACGACAAATATGTTTCCATTTCCATGCGGGGGATCTTTTACTTCCACAGGCAAGGTGGGGTGAACGAAATTGCCCAAGTTTCGAAACGGCAGCAGGTGGTATCCAACCCCGGTCCCCTCAATTGAAAGTCCGACGCTCTACCGTTGTTGGTTGCAGGGCTGGGCAGCAGGACTTTTAAATGTACTCAAGTACCAGTACAAGTACTTTCATTGACAAAGTACTTATGTCCAGCACACGTACATTTCAGTACTTTTTGTGGGTTTTTTTCTCGCAAATGTACTTACGTACCAGTTCAAATACAAATTGTACTTAGGTACTTTTGTACCTCAGTACAAAGTACTGCTGCCTGGCATTGATTGGTTGTGCTGTAAACTACTCGCTCTACCGTTGTATGCTTTGATCAGTTTATCCTAAAATGTACTAAACTGTATATAGGGTGGCTTCTGGCCCCTTATTAAATATTTATGTTATATTTTTAATATTTATACTTATACATACTCACTTGATGAGTGACATGTATACTTTTGTGTATCTTACTACTTGTCCAGCAGTTTAGAAACATATTTTTACTGAAGAATCAAACATAGACGGACGAAACATATCGGTCATAAATTCAAGGAAGGCTCCTCGCATGTGTTCAAACGAGACACGAAGGGTTGTGCTGACAGGTAATATTTTAGCTGGTCGACTGACTGCATTTTATGATCGCGTGTGCCTAAACCCTAGTCGTTCTAAACGAGTGATGTTCCCATGCGATAAATGCATACTAAATAGTCCCTGCACTAGGCGAGTTTTCATGCACTTCGCAATTAATATAACTTTTTTTTTTCAACACTTAATAATACGTGTGACTGACGTAGATATTCTTCCATGATGGACGCCCCTATTCACTATAAAAGACCCGGGGTGTGTATTCAACGGTTGTGTTGTTCGCTGTTTCCAGTCGGACGACGAGCCAGACAACGACCAAGTCGGCAGGAGAGACTACTTTGAAGTAAGCACCGTTTATAAGCTGTCTTACCTGCGATGTAATGCTATTTGATTATTGTCAACATTCTCACAAGATACATGCCAATCAACTCAGGCTAAAACTGTGAAATCTTTAGTAGTTACTTTATGTTTTCCCGACAGCCGATCGTCAATATGAGTCGACTACTGTTGACCCTAGCGCTGTGTCTGCTCGGCCTGATGGCGGCGAGCGTCATTGCCAGACCGGGACATTGTGAGTAGGCATACCTTCGTCATCTCACTTGATTTGTTGCCTGCATTGTATTAACGAAGAATAAAGTAGGATACATGCCTCTTCGAACGAACCCCCTTTTTGAGAGAACTGCAAACATTTTCACTGAATGTTTACGCTCGAACCACCCTTTTCAAAAACCCTGACGATGGGCCCTGGATAATAACTCCATGTAGCTGAGCGTTCACATTTAAAGTTAAAATTTAATTTAAATATACACACTGTAGTCTAATTTATATTTGCTCAAATAAAACAATAAGTACCATACAAGTAAACTAACACGATAAAATTAATTCGTAACGATAGTATTGAACAATGCTTTACTTTTCTTCCAGTTGTGGCTTCCACCTGTGGATTCTGTAACCAGTATATAGATATACCCTGGTGCTGGAACTGGAGGCCCATCAAATGGTGGGGGGGCAATATTGATATTTACATCAATGAAGGGTGCAACCGATGGAAGAGGATCTGCATGCCAAGGTAATGGCACCACTGCGTGTAAGTATCACGATACATGTCGTAGTAAATGGGTGGGTAAACTATCCGAAATACAACTCTGTAGTAGCAACGATCATGGTGGTGTTTTCACATTGTTTGCTTATTTGCTTTGTTTTGTGTGCTTCACCTTGTGTACACGCACGCACGCACGCATGCACGCACGCACGCACGCACGCACGCACGCAAGCATGCATGCACGCATGCACCACACATAACAGAATGTGCCGTCTCAGGGAGTAATTCTACTCCTGCACATTGCGCTACTGCGCTGAACCAACGCTTTCAATCGCTGTATCTCGTTGACAGTGGCTGTTCATGGTACATTGAGACGTACTGCTGCAGACCAGGGATCCTCTTCTACCTCCCATTCCCCTATCCCGGGATGTACATGTGCTTCAACGGAAGTGAGTGTACTACTGTTCCTTATACAATAGTTGCATCTTTATATTACAACAAATTGACAAAACGTTGGCGACTTCAAGTACGACTACAACAAATGTTGGCTGCTTCCCAGATAATTNATATATACTATTTTGTATACATTATTATTATTATTATTTAGACGTGCAGTGTTTATTTTAAGACCGACTGCCACCATGCAGTGTTATGCGGTTACAACTGGATAGACGTAAATAACTATATCAGAGGTTATAGCAAAGCAAGTTTAATACGCGCTACGTGTATGTGACGTCATTGCGCCAGTGACGTCAACAGTAACCTACACGTCTTGCCTTGCACAAAACAAAACGTTACTCGCCGTATTATCTGATTTGCAGAATATCGCGGTAGATGTGGTGGCTTCATGGGGTCTGGAAGTATCCTCCCAGCGTGTCAATACAAGTATGTTGACAATGTTTTTGTCGTAAACGTCTATTAAAATATTGCATCAACAATAGCAGTTTTTCAGAAAAAGGTAATGTTGTGTTTTTGTTTTACAAAATAGTGTAAGAAATCAATATGAATAGCAGATAGCGCGTGCATTAGGTGACGAAATTACGTAATTTGCTCTCGAATAGTGCACTTCAACATATATTTTAAGATATTGTTGATAACATTTGGTATTAGCTCGATGCATTATCATACCCTAGAAATAGTTGGTTGAAATGAAATCCCGAAACCCCGTTTGAATACCCTACCGGTTTTATATGCGAAACTACTTCGGATTAACTTATTTACCACCGACATTTCGCATACTGCACGTTTTCCCAATACGTCCCCGTTACAACCCAAGGAATAGTTTTGGTAAGACCGCACATTATACAAATAATAGCAAATATAACTCTGAACTCTTCATTCAATCATACGCCAATGATACGAACTTCTTCTCACAAGTGGCTGTCATCATACAGCTGCTTGTCAGCGAGATTAAAGTCGTGTCGTTTCTGTTCATTCAGTGGTATCAAGTTGTGCGGCCCGTCCTACAGACTGAGCGGCTCGAAGTGTATCAAGGTGAGACTATATACTGCCTTTATACGGCGCCAGATTATCATTATAGCTATCGCAATCGAGTCGCCATGAGTTTCATCCTGTTTCTGAAGTAGAGGACGATCTAGCGAGTATCGCGATCGAGGTATGCCTAATAAAAGGTTTGGGGTCTCGGTCGCGATCCGCGACAGTTATCCACTTTGTACTGAATGACGTAGCTCTGACGCGATGTCCCAGTTGGATCTCGATCTCGATCTTAAGGTAGGCGGCAACCTTGAGATCAAGCTAACTGCGCATGCGTCTGTGCATTAGTCGTAATATGAAATCAACACAAAAGTTATATTGTTGGTTGAAACCACGTCCTTTATGCCAATAATAAACACAACTGATACATGCTTTTGTAAAAGAACAATAATAAGAACCGAAAACAATATCAATTAAAAGTACTACTAGTGGTGCCCCCGGCGGACAACCTGTGCTGTAAATGCGTTACAGAAAAAGTGGCTCGGAATTCGTGTGATTTTAAGATATTAAACCTTAATTTCTTGCCAGGCACTTCATTAGTTTTTCTATGTGTATAGAAATAAATTAACATTTCGGCCAACTTTTACGGAAATGACATTACTCCTTATGGGTATAATGTGGCTTTTCATAACAGTTTTACAATTTGTTTTGCTAACGTAGCTGTTGCTTTGTAAGATATTTCAACATTTTGCACGGAACCCCAACTTTTTTCCTTTTCATACAGATAAGTAATAGCACAAAATCTTGGCCAAGTTTAACTTAAGTGGTATCATCCCTTGTGGGACAAATATTGAATATGGTCGAAATTAACCTAAAATTATGGTTTTCCGTGACGTAATAAAATGGCATAAAATAATAAATTGTACTATTCTTAAGGCATATTTTGCATATTATGCTTTATATAATATGAACATATCAAATGGCAATATTCCTGCACGTTTTATTTTTAAGTACTAAATAAATCTGACTAAAATTGACTGATTCTGATGAGAGTACAATATTTTGATAATCTTGCCGCGGACGTAGCTTTTACTAGGTCAGATATTTCACAAACTTGGACGGGACCCCCAATGTTTTTTACCTTGTCATAGGGAAAGTAACAAATGAAAATGACGTCCAAGTTTAGCTAAAATGGTATTACTCCTTGTGGGTCAAATATTAAATATTGTCACAATTTTGCTAAAATATGGTTTTACCGCAACTTAAAAAATACATAAAATAATTAATTATACCATTTCTGTTATGCGAGTTTGACATATTATGCTTTATGTAATATGAACATATGAACTTGCAGTATTCCTGCAAGTTTTATATTTGAATAGCAAATAAATATCGTCTTATAACTGATTATGATCATAGGACTGTATTTTGTTAATTTTGCAGGTGATGTAGCTGTTACTGTGTCAGATATTTCAAAAATGTTCACGGGACACACCCAACTTTTTCTTGCCTTTTTGGACTTTTGGGGGTATAATCGAATCCAAGCAACTTTTAATATTTAAGGTTTCGTTATTTTGATTTTTAACTGTATTCGCCTACCGTAATCTCGATTATTGACGACGCCATACAAAGGCGTTGTGATTCGCGATCATGTGGCGATTTGTCAACGGGATATAATGGTTTAACATAATTAACACAGAAATAAACGCACAATAGTTTGATGTTAATATTACCGCACTGGCTCTTTGCTCTTGCCGTTGCCTTACAAAGACATAATAGTTATATTTTACATGACACATATGTATGGATGAATTGCTGATTCATCGGAAGACGTATGATGCGCCAGAGTAACAACTGTTATTTGTGTGCTTGCAAGGACAACAGCAGGTCGGCTGCAAAGAAGGGCTCTGCAGTCAGGGTGAGGAAGAATCCAATGAAGAAGGTGTCACGTCCGCCAGCGAACGTCAAGGAGGGAATGATGGTAGCCGCGAAAGATCGCGCGCAGGCCTAAAGACGTTGAGCTGTTTACATGGAAATAAAACTGCGCTAAATCATCGTCTTCGCTGTTATTTATACGATCGATGTTCGTGGTTAGATAGCGTACGACCTGCTTCTCTAACTAAACACAAGGTTATTATTTCCCGAGGTACCACAATGTAGGGCCTATGTGTAGATATTGTTATTTAACAAGATTGCCACCAAAAGTTATAAGCTCCACATAGAATGTATGGCGTGTGACTTCACTGCCGCCGATTTAGAAATGGGCAACAATAACAGCTGCTGGTTGAAAGACTGCGGTGTGATGACGCTGCTGCTGCTGCTGCTGCTGCTGCTGCTGCTGCTGCTGCTGCTGCTGCTGCTGCTGCTGCTGCTGCTGCTGCTGCTGCTGCTTGCAATATTTGAGATCACAGAGGATTCTCGATATCAAGTTGTAATTTTTTTTCTGAATTACTTCAATAAGAAGTTCTTTGATTTATACAGGCACAATTGAATTGGACCTAGCCCTATATTCAACTAGAGAATGGGACATGAATGTTACTGACTTACTATATCGACAAGCAGCACATCAATCATCACGTACAGCACAAGTTTGAATTAGAAAGCAATAAATCCACAGTGTGTTCACAACTCAATTGACAATTGTGAACATGTTTTGTACAGTTTGCACTGACACTAAAATTACAAACTTACGTCTGTAGCTGTTCCAACTTTGTGATGTGATTAACGGGGATATTTCTACTATTGCGATAATATCGCTGTATAACTATTTCAAAACTAGTGCGATAGTGCCATGACTATCGCCATAGTGTTGCGATAGTTTCACGGCGAATAGCGAATAGTCCCAAACCGTATATGACGGGTGACACTATCGCGTACCGTTGGAAGTAGTTGATTAAAGGTCCTTCCTCAATTCGACTGTTTTGCTCGTCTCATTTCAAATTCATTTTTCGAAAACTCAAACCTACCTAATATCCATTATGTTAGCTTGTTTGTGCAATCTTTGTATGCAGTTTTTTATGAAATCATCAGACAAAGTATTAAATTATTTAATTCGTGACGCAGAAGTTACTGAAGTGAAAATGGAAACGTCCTTGGTGACATTTCATAACTGTGTCATGTGATCGGCGAGAGGATGAAGTCACGCCCATCATCAGCCTTGACCCCATAGACTGTTTTTGACATCCACTACTTTGAGCCTTATCAGATCTAACGACCAAAGTAAATGTATTCGATTAAAAAAAAACACCTTTTTTATTAAAACGACTGTGGATATTACTTACACTATCCACACATTACATATTACGACATCAACGAACCGGATTCGCAATAGGCTAAATCAGTTGAGGATGGAGTTTTAAACATGCCAAATTCGCGAATAAGACCGATCTGTTGGACGATTGTTGATGTTCGGTCGATAAATAAATAACATTATTCAGTATATATATTGTCGAAGAAACATGTTCATTTCTATTATTACAGTGACGCAAGTAGCCCTGCTGAAATGTTTTCCAACGAGCGTTATCAATAGTTCAATGTACTATAGATAATAACTATTGACAGTTCAATGTACTGTCGACGACAACTATCGACAGTTCAATGTATTATCCATGGTAATTGCATAGTCACATTGACTATTGCGATTCATTGACAATTCAGTGTATTATTGGCCCCGTAGGTAAGACGCAACGCATTAAATGTATAAGCACCGTTCGTTACCTTTCCTGTGATGGTTACTACGGGTACGTCACGCTATTTTTTAATACTTTTTGAGAACCCCATCCCCTTGTCACGCATCGTTTTAAGAAACACCTCCACCTATTATGCGTACACATATTTTTCTCCAATTTTATAGACCTTTCGCGCGCTATTACATACTTTAATGATGCATGTTAGTGTCCTGATTCTTTTTCCGTTCGAATTCAGTTGAAATATACCCCGAAATGGAGTAGCGGGGCTAGTTGACCCAAGACACATTTGTTATTGTATGCTTTCTCAATCCCAAACTCAACCCATAGCTTCTTGCCAATCTCGCTATACGTCCGATTGGTACTGATGCCCAACAGTGTTGCGTCATGCTAGCCACAACACAACTAGGCGCCAACAACTAAACTCTTTTTCCATAAAGCAACGACTATCGTAAATCTGTCTAATGTCAGTGACACAATTCTTTCACGATCATAGCGACCTCGTCATTCCGCGTCCATAAAACAGGAATGATAAGCCATGCAGATACCTCTCAATTACACCTCATAGGTGCATATCAATCGGTGCTCTCAGTCTGACATCTACAACTAGACGAGCAAAACACTTTTAATAACGAACGTAACGATCGCTAAGACACCCCACCCCATGTAACGCTTACCCGGACACCCCCACCCTGAGGGTGACGTACTTTAGGGATGGCCCCTACGAATANACAACTAGGCGCCAACAACTAAACTCTTTTTCCATAAAGCAACGACTATCATAAATCTGTCTAATGTCAGTGACACAATTCGTTCACGATCATAGCGACCTCGTCATTCCGCGTCCATAAAACAGGAATGATAAGCCATGCAGATACCTCTCAATTACACCTCATAGGTGCATATCAATCGGTGCTCTCAGTCTGACATCTACAACTAGACGAGCAAAACACTTTTAATAACGAACGTAACGATCGCTAAGACACCCCACCCCATGTAACGCTTACCCGGACACCCCCACCCTGAGGGTGACGTACTTTAGGGATGGCCCCTACGAATAGTTGTATACATTTTTTCTGATAAGGTTAAACACGGCGTATTTACAACAAGACCATCAATGTTACCGATGTGTCGCGATAGTCTTGCCATGATGGCGTCAAGCTATGGTGTGGTTTTTGCATTATCTTAAGAAAGAGTAAGTAAGATCGATATTCGAAACAATGTGAATACGGGACACAAGTGATTCTCGTTTCGAAGCTATAGTTGACGAGATAATGCACTTGAGTCCCCCAAGTTGTGCACACCATAACATGTTAAATGTACCTAAGTCATTATAAAATAAACCATTGGTATTAGCATTATCACATTGTAACGCTAGTCGTTTTAATAAATAATATAAGTAGATGAGTTAGTGTTTGTTCCCTCTGTTTTAATTCCAAGTGTGTCTATGTGTGAAATACGATATCAGGCTGCGTTTCGTTTGGAACCGGAATTGAGTATTTATGGGTAATTATGGGTATATTTGCATTAATCCAACATGGCGACAAACGAGACTAGCGTGCCCTATTACTCACAATATCGAACTACGGAAATACGTTTTTCTCAAAACGAGGCTAGCGCCGGAATTTGCCTTAAAAGAAAGAGCGTCTTCGAAAAACGGTAATATGCAATGAATTTAATGTATAAAAAATAACGGGGCCGTTTGATTACTTTCCTGTTGTGATTACTACCAATAATTGGGTACATTTTCGTCCAATAAATAAAAATGTGGCGCATTTACCGAGTGCACCGATGTGTTGTACCAGGAAGGCCACCTGGCGATTAATGTCGAACTAGAGAAACGAAAATGTGTCAAAAAGACATTAACTTTTTCGAAGACAAATGTCCCATAAACAGGTTTTTGAGACATATTTTCGTAAGTCTAGTTTTAAATTAATCGCGTACTGGTACAACACGTCGGTGGATTTTGCAAACCCGTCATATTTCACTTGATTTTGCTTCGTGAACTCGCCGAAAAGAGAGATTGGCCTCAGGAATTCCGCATGTTGGCACCACTACAACTGCCAATAATTAATACATTTTAACATTAAATAATGGTCAACTTTAGTACTTTTGGTCTGATTTGGTTGTATTATCTGTTTTATTAAGTATAGTGTTGAAATCCTCAAGTCGTATTTAATGTGTATTATGCAGCATTACTGACTAGTTGTACCGTCAGTGATCATGGTGGCTCCATGCAGACTTCCTGTTAAGTTTATACATCGCGAAGTCTTGGCATAAAGTAAAAACAAGTTTAGTTTTTGTAAATTCTGTTCGCTATAAGAATATAGGTGTACTATCTATAAGGTGAGATGTGTATATGTGTGGTAGATACGAGGAGAAGCTTGGTGGCTCTCGGTGGTCGTGTTCATGGCTAGGTCAGAAAGTAAAAGGTCGCCCAACATGTTATTAGAACACGATTGACGTACCACTTGTCACAACGGTAAGAAAATGTGAGTTAAAAGTATGTTTTTAGATGTTTTTCATAACTTTTGGTGATTGTGATTAATGTCTGCCAGTGTGTAAACTGTCAAAGCATGTGACTAGAATTTATTGTCTGCAATTACAAATAGTTTAACTATGCACAGGGAAGACGATTATTATACACCACTTCACACTTTATATAAAAAGTGTAATTGTTGAACCGGGGCAAGTTGAGCCACCAATGCCCAAGGGAGGGTTAGATGAGCAGTTTCTAAGGAACTAAGAAAATACATCATGGAATTGATCGATCCGAGCAAATTGAATTATATTAATTAAGCGGGTTCATTTGCCAGTGACTCGCTGTGTCCATTGTGAAGATTTGTTGGCTGAGTTGTTATGAAGTTTAGAGCCTGTATAAATTATACAAATAAAGCATTTACCCATTGTGACTAAACTTAATCTACGCTGTTGCTCAACTTACCCCACACCAAGTGTTAGTTAAACCAGTTTACAAACCCTTTTTGAATCAGCTACATATAATTATCTATGCGTACTAAATATATTATCTTGGTCTAAAATTATCTACTAATAATCATCGTTTGTGTGAGTAAAACAGCGTTTGACTAAGGAATATGATTGTGTCCTAGTTAACAAAAAAAGAATGAAAAATTATTCAACTAATATATATATATATATATATATATATATATATATATATATATATATATATATATATATATATATATATATATATATATATATATATATATATATATATAT